>JALPQI010014508.1:0-28495 GCA_025490895.1 Thaumatotibia leucotreta | reverse complement strand
CATTTTTACTGCCCAATTGAGGCCCATTGAAGGTCTCAGTGAAAGGTCATAAGTGAGTGGTCTCAGTCCCATCGCCGTTTGGACTCTGTGCGACCCTCAATAATCTCAATATGCCCGAGGTTGCCTTTCCCCAAATCTGGGTGCTTTGTTAAATAATCACAGGTGATGGTTAACTGGGTCGCGTTTTATAAAGTTACAATTTACAATTTCGCTGTTTGCCTCTCTAACGCACGCACACATTGGCTAGAAAGAGAGGCAAACAGCGAAATTGTAACTTTATAAAACGCGACCCTGGTGGCACGCTGTAAAAAATAAATAAAGACGGAAATTATATGTTATCAAAGTGAGCGAAAATAAAAAATCTCATTTTAATACGAAATTAAGTACTTAGTGCCTCAGTTTTTATACTTAAGGTTTAATTAATTGTTATACAAGATAATTATAGAGCTTTTCTTACGTTTATAAGCCGAAATCCTATTTTATATTTTAAAACTTTAATCTTTAATGGTGACTGGCGACTGGTTTTGTACTTTTGACAACTTTGACACTTGCGTTCATTTGATGCTTATTTTAACAAGGAACGAAAAAAATCTAATTAAGCGTGAAAATGAGTTAAAGGAGTAGTATTTAGTATCGCATCATATTATCCGTTCATAATTTTAATTTTTAACAATTTCTTTAACCTATTTTATGTTAATTACTACTTTACCGGTTTTTGATCGCAGCGTGTGATGAAAGTGTGATGTCGACTTAACGGTAGTTAACGGAACGTTCATTATTTTCATTCACGTCATAGATTCGTCCGAAAGAAGTAGAATCGAAGTAATTTCATGGTAACGTTTTCCCTGCCCTGGTTCCTGGGGCCCTACCGCGAACATCGAACGAAACAAGCTCGTCCGAAACTAAAATCGAACGAAAGAGAATTGAAAACGTTACCATGAAATTACTTCGATTCTACTTCTTTCGGACGAATCTATGACGTGAATGAAAACAATGAACGTTCCGTTAACTACCGTTAAGTCGACATCACACTTTCATCACACGCTGCGATCAAAACCGGTAAAGTAGTAATTAACATAAAATAGGTTAAAGAAATTGTTAAAAATTAAAATTATGAACGGATAATATGATGCGATACTAAATACTACTCCTTTAACTCATTTTCACGCTTAATTAGATTTTTTTCGTTCCTTGTTAAAATAAGCATCAAATGAACGCAAGTGTCAAAGTTGTCAAAAGTACAAAACCAGTCGCCAGTCACCATTAAAGATTAAAGTTTTAAAATATAAAATAGGATTTCGGCTTATAAACGTAAGAAAAGCTCTATAATTATCTTGTATAACAATTAATTAAACCTTAAGTATAAAAACTGAGGCACTAAGTACTTAATTTCGTATTAAAATGAGATTTTTTATTTTAAATTCGCTCACTTTGATAACATATAATTTCCGTCTTTATTTATTTTTTACAGCGTGCCACCAGTTAACCATCACCTGTGATTATTTAACAAAGCACCCAGATTTGGGGAAAGGCAACCTCAGGCATATTGAGATTATTGAGGGTCGCACAGAGTTCAAACGGCGATGGGACTGAGACCACTCACTTATGACCTTTCACTGAGACCTTCAATGGGCCTCAATTGGGCAGTAAAAATGCCACACAATGGCAAAAGGTAAAAAATACTATTTTCCATAACTTAAGATTTTATTTCTTGAAAATTATTTATATTGCAGTAAACATTTTTCTCTCATTTACTTCTTGGTTAGTTTCGTTTTGAATTTGTGTTTGTAGCTTGGCTTCTCTTTAAATAGGTGTGGGCGGATAAAAAATATACTGCCAAAGGCAGAGCGGCTGAGCTTAACCGTGTGGCCACTGGGACTGGTGGTTGTCCTCTAAACTCAACGAAATAGATCTCCAGGTGTTGGCAATTATGGGAGAAGGTTTTGGCGGTCGCCAGACCCAGGCCTTCATTAATCCGTTTCAGGTATTGCATTTCATTCAGTTTTTATTTTTGGGAAATTTCTAGTTATTAGCATTATGCTAATCATCGCACCTGCAAAGTTCTCTATGTAAGATTTATGTCTTAGAAGTAGTAAAGTAACTACAACTCACAAGAGCTATTAATTCTTTTGTCGTTTGTTTGTTAATACTATTGCTATAAGAGACCTGTCAATGTCATCAGTCATAGAAATATGTAATTTATTTTTTGAATACACTTAAAAGCCTCCGATTACAAAATTAAATTGACTCCTTGCTTCACAATTTAAAACTTACCTGCAGCCACAATACTCTCATCAATCAAAATATTTTGAAAATGTCTTCTAGCTTATTAAATCTTAGTTTTCATATGTCTTTAAAATAAATCCCATAAAAAATATAAAAAAAATCGCGTAATACACATTTTTCTAGTTATTTTGAAGCTTATTACAATCGGAGACGTTACATTCATAGTTGTAGACGCCTATATAGGTACATATACCTAGGACAAACTAACAATTACTTACTCAGGTGCATGAGGCTGTACAACAGCAGCAGCAGCTCTATGAAGAGGAAGTGGTGCTGGATATGGACCACCTCTATGCTGCTCCACTACAACAGCAGGTGGTGCATGGCGAAGGAGCCGAGGCCAGAGAAGAAAAGCAACTGCGACCATCCAGTAAGATATGACTCATTTCTCCATACCCAATCATACTATCAATGAGCTAAGTCCCTGATTACGGTCTGATTACTCTTCCAATAAATAAAGCACATAAATCAGTATAATGTACTTTTATACAGATGCCTTAAAAAACTGATGATCACTTGGTTCTAAGTTCTGAACAAACCTGTTATTGTCATCGTAGTAGTTAGAGAGGTCCTATATTCCTAGAAATTTTATTCCAATGTTTAATATTATATTGTATTAAATTTTATTTTTTGCTCGCAAGTGTGTTAAGAATATCATAATATGCATCATGGCCTGAAGTGGATTACACACTTCTTGATGTAACTAATGATTATACGTATTTTCTTTTCAGGCAGTAGAAGAACGGAAAGGCGTCGATCAAGACTGCGCATAATTTAAAATATTTCATAATCATTGTAATCAAGCACTTTCAGAACACAAGTTTGGTCTTATCACCAACTTAAAACCTTAAGTTCACAAACATGTATAGTTAAAATTATTGATATTTATTAGTATTAATATAAAAATAAATTTACGTGTTTCACGATATGTGTCAAAGACAGCAAATTCCATTGAAACTGGCTTACTATTTGTTTATTGTCGATTATTGGAAAAAAATATGGAAGAAGATAAAAAAATACATTTTTAAAATATACATATATTATTCCCTTGACTGTTTTATTTCTGTCTTTAGTTTTTTTCTTTTTTATTTCACCACTTTGCCTGCATGACTAATATGTACCTAACTAAAATGCAAATTACTACCAGTACCTACTAACGGTCACTGAGCTAAACTGCGAACGGACAGACAGACGGACATAGCGAAACTATAAGGGTTCCTTGCTTATTATGGAATCCTAAAAACCAAGTGAGTTTCAAAGAAAAATACCTTAAAATACATACCAATCAATCATTATCTATGTAAATTCCTATGAGAACATACCTAAAATGAGTTTTACAATTCATTCAACGATTTCTCAAAAAAGTAGATAGGTGCACGTTAAAATAAAATAGAATTGATGTTTTTTTTTTTCATAATTATATAAGACTTAGGATATGATGATTGTTTTTGTACTAACTAAATGCTTATTTTAAATACAGATTTAGGATCTATGCTTAACTAAATACCTGCCTTAAGAACCCTATAAGCATGGAACGTCAAAATTCGATTTTAGTAAAAACTTATATCAGTATCGGTTACCTATATTGTTTATATAATAATGCTTATAAGTTTTTGAAAAAATGTTCATTTTCGATCATCATTACTATCATCTCAGCCATAAGACCTCCACTATTTAATTGAACATAGGCCTCCTCTCTGGACCTTCATATGTAACCGTTGGAAGCTACTTGGACCTGCAGCCAGCGTCTCCCGGCAATCTCCATAAAGTAGTTTGTCCGTCTTGTTCTTGTGGGTGGAAGTCCTACGCTGCGTTTGCCAAACCATGGTCTCCACTCGAGGACATTTTGCTTTCATCAGATGGCCCTGCCCGTGCCCAATGCTTCAGTTTGCTAGTCCGAGTCCGGAGGACTATGTCGGTGAATTCAGTTCATATACGGATTTCCATTTCTGAATTTGGTCCATTTCCTTCTCCAAGTTTAGCACTCTCCATAGCTCGTCGAGGGACTTTGAGATGAGTTCGATGGTGAAGGACCACGTTTCCGCGCCGTAAATCATCTATAACTCCACGCTAATTGAAGACTCATCTTGAGTCACTGAGGTGAGTCGGACGAAAAGAAAGTTCTTGTTTCCCGAACGCTGCCCAATAGAGCTGGATTCGGCGATTGACCTTTTTTTAGAAGTTGGACCTACATATCAAATTGTATTATAAAGAAATATCGGTACAGGTGAATCTAACTTTTAAAATTGATGATTTTTGAAAATCTGTTCATGATTCTCGGAGGTATCGAGTAAATTACATACAAAAAATCTGGCCAATTGAGAATTTTCTCCTTTTTTGAAGTTGGTTAAAAATACTTGATGGTGCGTTAAGGTACATTCAAGGTAAAAAAACATAGATGCGGACAGAGTGCAAAAGTATGTATCCACGACTTTATTATAATTTTGTCGTGTATTCATATTTATTGCAATTTACGCGCATCTATTTCTTCTACCTTGACTGTACTTATTATTACGGATTACGGCCCGCGGCGACAGACAGATACAAGAGTTGTTTGTAGGTTCAAAATAAAAATCTATGCATATACTGTTCATTTATTTATTTTTAGTACAAGTAATACAATGTACAAACAAACTTCATTTCTATCACTGTGCAGAAACAATATGTATACTGAAGCATAGCGAATAACCAGTGACATCATAAACTGTTTTATTGTTTAATTTCGTTTAATTGTGGTATTTATAATAATTTAATAAGCTAGCGGATAATCTCCATTCTGTTGACATTAAATAATACTTGAAAACGTGTCTTTAATCTAATCTGTAATCTCGCTCTCCTTGGGACTAGGTCGATGCGTGTACGATAGTCCCATGATATTTATTTATTTGCCTCTCGACATTTACTGCCTGTCGAGGTTGGCGATCAGCCTCGCCCTCGCCTCTTGGCCGCGGCGCAGCGCCGAGTGCGGGAGCGCCGCGTGCTGGCCGGCGTGAGCGCCGCGTTGCAGCTCCAGCGGCTCCATACGCGCCGCCAAGCACGCTGCACGCAACCACTATCGCTCCCACCGTGTCGGGCCGGTAGTAGAGCTCCCGTGCCGCCAGCAAACCTCTCCGACGACCTTAAAGAGGAACGAAAATATACATATTTTGAGAGACGAGACAATATTATACGGCAGACGGACGGAACGAATGCTTCTTCGGTATAGATTATTTCTGCTTGCAGTAGAAGACTTCTTACTGTAGACGTAATATGAGAAATAGTTTTCTTAAACTTGTACTGTTCAGATTTTTCCTATCCGATACTATAAAACGATTTACGCATGAAATGACGTCAATCTGCGTTGAAAAAAATCATCAATAGTATATATTTTCTGCCCTCCGACCGGCAAACAGAACTTTGCCGGCCGCTGCGCTAAAGAAAGTTGCCGCCTGCCGGCTCCGTTGAGCAGAAAAATAATATACACACTTCGGTCGTTATATGCAAAAGCCTCAGATCACATGTTTGTCTACAATTACACGTCATCCGAGACATTTCCCACTTAAACAGCCTTGACATGTAATCTACTATTTTAGGATTTACCCGTACTTGACCAAAATTTTGAATACACCAAAAATGTCTTCCCCAAAAAATACCTTATGTTTTCTTAGATAGTTTCCCTGTATCTTCTATAGTTTCCGACTTTCCCATACTGTCCCACTTAAGAAAAAAACATTGCGTACAAAATTTAGCGCTGAACACGACGAGATAATACTGGTTGACAGTGACTGAGACCTAAATTAAATAAATATCTTGGGACATCTTACACAAATCGACCTAATCCCACGGTAGGTTCAATGAAGGCTTGTTATGTGGGTACCAAACGACGAAATATATAATACATAGATACCTAAACATAAATACTTAAATGCATAAGGAGCAACGACCAAGAAACAAATATTTGTGATAAATAAATACACAAATAATGCCCTCGCTGGGATTCGAACCCGGAGCCTCCAGCAGGAGGCAGATTATCTATAAAATAACGTGAATATTAACTAAACAAAATTGACCTGTACCTATATCCCCTTATACTTTAGGCACTGGTCTCACCGCGAGCTACTCAGCTATGAACTATCGGCTATAAATATGAACAAAAGATACGCACTCCCGTGTCTCTTTTATTTACACGGGAGTGCATATATTTTGTTCATGTTTATAGCTCATAGTTCATAGCTTAGTAGCTCGCGGTGAGACCAGTGTCTTAAATCCAAATATATGTTACCTTTCAATATACCGAACGTCCGCTCAATAGTAGACCGCGCTCTCTTTTGAATTTCATTATAACGGCCTTCCGGTGAATCTTCTGCGGCGCCGTCAACTGGGGTCATCAGGTACTCCCGCAGGGGATACCCGGAGTCACCTAAAATTTGTAACATCAAATTACTTAAGAGGGTTTAAAAAGTGTATCTTCAAAATCCTAAACCGCGTGGCGTAAAAAATAGGAGCGACATGAACGTGCGTACGTAGCAGGAAAACAAACTTCTCAGTGCAATATTTGCATAGATTAAGATGAGATTTGTTTATTTACTTCTTAATAAATTGAGGGACACTACTTTCAACTAACCGTCGCTAAGCCTAAATCGCGAACGACTGTAGGCGTACTGTCCCACAGTGTTAAGGGTCCGCAGTAAGCTCTAATCGATGTAGTTTCGTTCTTATTTTAACTACACTCGTATTGTCATGAAATGTATTTACATGTATTAATATTAGTTCTTATTCCATAGGGTGTTTCACTTTTGTATGGGCAAAAAAAAATTGTGATATTTTCCCTGACTTTACTCACGCCCTAAGTTTCTCTGATATAAAAATGATATATATAAAATTTTATTGAGATTGGACAACGTTTAAAGGTTGCACACTTTTGAAAGTAAAGCCAAAGCCCCATACATTACGAAAAAAATTACTTTTTTATAAATTAATCAAATATAATGAACCAACACTAAAAAAGAATGGACAAGTCGAATTTAATGTCATAATATATTAAAAATGAGAACTTATTCTTTGGAAGTAGGAATAAATTCTAAAAAATATTTATAGGGCACTTTTATGAAAACCTAATTCCCAGTGTTTTACTACATTCATAACTATAATAGATTAGTGTACTATATGTAAACATCCAATTATGGCCTAAAATTAAGAAAAAAAACCGGGATCTAGGTTACTTTATAAATAATACCATATTAAGGTTAAAGTAAATTCACACACGTGCTTAAAGAATAAAATCCTTTTTTTTTATATTTGACGATAGAATCTACTTTCCCAAGTAATTTTAGTGTTGGTTCATTATTTTTTATGAATTTATAACAAAGTATTTTTTTTCGTAATGTATGGGGCTTTGGCTCCACTTTCAAAAGTGTGCAACCTCTAAACGTTATCCAATCTCAATAAAATTTGAAATATATCATTTTTATATCAGAGAAACTTAGGGCGTGAGCAAAGTCAGAGAAAATTTCACAATTTTGAAAAATGAAACACCCTATTATCCCATAATAATTATTAGAGCAAACGATACCTAAAAGGTATGCCGTCTCGCCAGTACCACTCGGCTCAGCGAAATGGTCGCATATGACGCTGTTGTCCCATATAAACGCGTCGTGAGTGGCACGCACCGCCATACGATGCGTCAACGTTTAATATTTGATTTTGGTCGTCGCGAATCTGAAACCGAATTTCAAATTATAGTTATTTCCTTTGACTATTTTTCAGACCATATTCAAATTAATAATGAAATAGCTATAGATAATAGATACAGTTTTTTTGTACCCAATTAGAATGAAGTAATAATGATGATGTTGAATGATGTTGCCGTGTGGTGACGGCAGTAAGAATACATTTGTCACCACCCCAACTCCTCTTGTGGGTGTCGTAAGAGCCGACTAAGGGATTGAAGGATCACTGACCATTCTACAAGATTGATGATGGGTAGCAGGGTCATCATACTGCGATCCCATTACTGCGATCGCCAATCCGCTTGCCCAGCGTGGCGATTATGGACAATTACCTCCTAATGCGTCTATACGCATAGTTTAATAGGAGAGGCCTTCGTCTAGCACTGGACTAACATAGGCTGATGATGATGATGATGATGATGATGAATAATGATGTATTTGCAGGCCACACTTGGTACTCGAAAGTTTTGTATATACATTAAGAATACATGTGTTTAAGGTGGGCAAATGATAAATGCATTTTAACAAAGGAGATCGAGACAAAAGTGAATTTATCACTGGCCCACCCTATATTTATTTATTTAAACATTATTGCACAATAAAAAAGTACTTATGGCGGACTTAACGACTTAAGGCATTCTCTACCAGTCAACCATTGGGCTAAAATAAAGGTTTGTATGGTGCAGGCTTTTGTATTCGAAAAAAAAAAGAAAATATCTAGATACTTGAAGATGTATCCAATACTATGCACTTACATCAATACTTTTTATAATATACCATATTCCACCAAAAATGCTGGAAATCGTACGATCTCTGCTACCAACAAAGTAATACCATGCAAATAATCAATCACACAATTTGTCAGATGAATTCTTGCATAATATCCGCTTGAAGGTGAACTTAGTCTGTGCCTTTCTGATGTCGAGTGGAAGTTATGTATGGTATTCTAGGTAATAAAATAATATTATTTACCATCTGTACGTTCAACAAGTGAAAATGTTTACGGTTGAAAAACCTTTCCTCAAAATCATGTGGTCTGTGGTGAGCCACGTGGGTGCAGTCTATTGCGCCACACACTCCCGGGATTCCAAATTGAAAAATCTGCAAAATAAGATTCTTGTATGAAACTGTTCATTACGCAATTGTGTATATGTATAAACTTATAACATTTGAATACAATTTCTTATTTACTGGATCTTATTTATTTGTGACATTCAAATCAAATTACCTATTTTATTAGTAAATTATTATTATTGTGTGTGTGTGGCCACTCGGTCTTAGCAACCACCAGTCAATTTTCTCGGGTATATGCAATCCCTCACAAGGCTAGGCGCCTTTGACCATACTCTAAGGGAAAGCAATCACCATTGTCACTAAAACCACCTCATACTTTTGCATATTAGCTCTTCACAAGTATCCCCACTGACAAGTTAAATTCAAGAATATGTGGTTTAAAAGAAGTTTCTTACGAATACGGGCATTAAGTTATGTCTGAGTTGTTTTATTTTAGGGTGTAACCATGTAACATTAAAATGTATTCTATTTATAGTATTTGTTTATTGTAATGTTTAGTTACTTTAGTTTTTTGTTGTAATATTGACTCCACTGATCTCTATTTATTCCAATGCAAGAGAAACCCCCCTGCTACTTATTAATTATCTGCTTACAACTCGCACACATAGAATTTTTTGTTGTAAAATTAAATAAGAAGTTAATGTACTTACCCTGCTTTAATGGAACCCCGTGCTGCCTGTGTTTGGGGGAATTGGATATGCCTATGTGTCAGAGTTGGGTCGTTTAAGGCAGTAGTAACTTCTTTTAGGCACTCTGATACCGCTTGTTGGGACATCGGCACCCATTGGTCTCGCCCCACTCCACCCTGGTAATCGCCCCTACCATAAAATTTTCATGATATTAAAATCTGTAAAAAAAAATGTTAACATTAAAAAAATTATATCAATTTTATGATCACTACACCTAATAAAAATAATTGTTGTTTTGTCAATAATACCTATGTGCCCATCTATGGCTAAGTGGTAGGGTTTAAGTGGTAAAGGTAAAGAACATATAAGGATTGTGTAGGTATTATGAATATTATGATTACCAATTTCAGATCATGAATATACATTCAGGTTAGTTCTTGTGGAAAGGCACCCGCCTTTTCACTAGAGCTAATATCACATACTTATGTGAACCTTCTAAACCTATACTATAGACCTTTAAATGTTAGGTATTAAGTCTCATTCTCATTACAGCACCAATGTTCAGTATACTTAGGCTAGTTTTTTGGCCATATAAATACACATTCAGAAATGTTTTACCTTATCCACAGGGTCGATTCCACGGCTATGCCATTGGGGCGGCATCAAGGGCACCACATCGGCGCACAGAGTTTCTAACACCTCCCGGGTGACCCGAAAGGTGTTGATGAACTCTGGGTCAGGCAAATGAATAATTTTTGAGGTCTCCCGGGTATGCCGTCTCCGAGCAGCCTGTTCCCTTCTTTCTTCATCCAAAGCTTCTTGTAAGATGAACAATCTTGCAGCCATTTTTACTAAAACTAAATATCGCGATTGTAAACCGTTCGTTAGGTGCTTTCTATCTCCTAAACATAAGACGTATTTCATTAAAACACGTTTACTACTTACGCAGCGAATTCCGCCTTGTTGTTAGTATTCAAAACGCCTACCAAATACAACAGAAAAAAATATCTCGAAAACAACGAAAGCAACGCACAATACTCACATACGACAACGACACAATGACGAACTCTAAATGAGTTTTTTGTAAGATAGATTTAAGAATTGTATTGTATGCCCGTAACGGGTTACTGTTGATACTAATTATCACAATGTATACCATCTTTTGTACACAGTTTACAATAAATAAATACTTTACTTTACTTTACTTTACGATATCATGTCATAACGGTCATAAATGTCATAATCATAATGATCGAATAATTACCATGTGATGAATTACAAAAACCGTGAATCACGCTTCGAAACATAGTTTTCAATGAAGTTTCTAAAACACGTGCAAAGTAATATATTTACTCTTTTTTTCTAAGCTCGAGATCATAACAAATCACTAAAATTAAAGACTTATTTACTATTACAAAAGTCGTGAGAAAATGAAAAAGTGGCGTGTTTCGGCAACATTGAGATCATCGAAAGAAGGACGTTAGCTCAATAGTTGCCGGCATATTTGACGTTTCTTTACGTAGTAAGTACTGTCAAAAACTCCGCATATTGCCTTTCGTGGTAGCGTTTACGGATCGACTTCGTTACATTCACGTACTTCGTGGCCGCAATCAAGAACGAAAGAGTTTCCTAGTAGCGTTTTGACAGATGAGCCTCGAAATTAACGAACTACGTGTTTCGCGGTAGCGCCCCAGTCTACGTACGTTAATAAACAAAATTCAAACGTTTCCTATCACAGGTAAGTAAAAAAAGTTATATTAAATTCAATATAAAATTAGTATGGGCGAGAGACATAGTGAAAAGACACGACGCTGAATTTGTTATCGATAGTCTATGTAAACTCTTACAACTAAACGGTGTTAGTAGAATTTCAAAATTTGTTCCCGAGTTACGGACGTTTCGTATGTATAAGTAAATATAATTATGTGTATTTCTCTATTTAAGTACATGTATACAGGGTGGTCCAAACCTTGACGTCAAAAATTTTTTTTTAGATTCCTCACGTCATGAGCTATCAGAATTATACCCCATGTATGTTAGCCGATTTTTTGTAGTTTTCGAGTTATGAATTTTTGAAAATTTTTTTTTGAGAAATACTGGAATGAAGAAATTTAATTTATTAATAAAAAAAAATCTGTTGAGTTTTTTAACTTTTTTCTTTTTGTAAAAGTATTACTACAAATAAAGCATGTACTGACAAAAAAATTTGCGTCCTCACTTTGATACAAGTAGGATAAAAAAATACCAAATTCAAAATTTTATGCTAAAAACGCATCAAAATAGCATATATGTACGTAAATAAAAAAAATAAAATATATCCTAAGGATTTTTGGTAATGTAAAGACTGCCCTAGACCTTAAACCTTTGTAAAAGCAAAAAAAAAGTGATACTTAATAATGAGGATTTTTCGGAGTAATCGGTCTTAAATTTTTTTCTAGATTTTTTATCTAAAAATAAAGTGAAATTTCGTCTGTTTTGTTGTTCTTATCAATAAACAAAGACAGAAAATACCACGAAAACTCAATTTGTGTAGTCATTTTTTACTACTTTAAAATTTTAAGCTTTTTTAAGTTTATTTGACCGACTACTCCGAAAAATCCACATTATTAAGTATCACTTTTTTTTTTGCTTTTACGAAGGTTTAAGGTCTAGGGCAGTCTTTACATTACCAAAAATCCTTGGGATATGTTTTATTTTTTTTGTTTACGTACATTAATGCTATTTTTAAGCATTTTTAACGTAAAATTTTGAATTTGGTATTTTTTATCCTACTTGTGTCAAAGTGAGAACGCTAATTTTTTTGTCAGTAAATGCTTTATTTGTAGTAATACTTTTACAAAAAGAAAATATCTAAAAAAACCCAATAGTTTTTTTTATCAATAAATTTCTTCCTTCCAGAATTTCTCAAAAAAAAAAAATTTTCAAAAATTCATAACTCGAAAACTACAAAAAATCGGCTAATATACATGGGGTATATTCTAATAGCCCATGACGTAGGGAACCTAAACAAAATTTTTTGACGTCAAGGTTTGGACCACCCTGTATATCGTCGCCTAGCACCCATAGTACAAGCTTTGTTTAGTTCGGGGCTAGGTTGATTTGTATGAGACTGTCCCCCAAACATTTATTTATTTATTTATATTTAGCAATAATATAATATTTATCTAGAGTGCAGACAATGAAGCAACTATACAAAAACATATAGTTTAAGAAATTCTGACTTAATTTTTAGATTTCCTACAGAACCATGTGTCAGAGAACGCTGTATAACGGCGACTGGAAAGTTGAACTGGTTTCCGCAAAAACACGACACAGTTTGTTCGGACCACTTCCAAAATGACTGTTTTGTAAAAACAAATCCGAGATCTATATTGTCATCCAACGCCTGCCCAACTTTAAAACTCCATTTTGCGTTTGACAAGGTAAGTTAGCTTTGCTAAATAATTTTATTATGTTTTAAAATTAAAGTACCTTTTAAAGGATTTCTGATGTCATCTGTTAATACATATTAATTTAAGTATATAATTTCCAGGTGTTTCTTGTCCCAAGTAACGCATCTGATAATCTTTCAAGAAAACGTAAAACGGTACAATTTACGAATTTAAAAATATCTTTATACATTTATACATCTAGTTAATTTGTCCTAAATTACCTAACCATCTAAACTCCTTACAGTTGATCGTTTAATTTTAGTTCCCATTTATAGTTACAATTTTCTTTTTGCGTTTTATAACGTAATATAAGTAGATATAGTTTGCACACCTTGAACAAACAAACCAATGCAAAGGTAACATATATAACTAGACAGAGGTTAAACAACAGGCGGTCTTAAGACCGCCTGTTGTTTAACCTCTGTCTAGCCTTACCCTTAACACTTGTTGTTTAACTTTAACCTTAAAGCTAACAACTTAATGTAAGTAGGTACTTATTGTAAATATAAATTCAAATAAATGTATAATTTTTACTGTTTTTATATCATTCATCGCGACATCATTTTAGTGAGATTTTAAAAATGAGAATGTTTGAATAGCTTTTTTCAAGTAACATTTTTAGTCAAATAACTGTTGGTTTTAATCTATCGATAAAAATATCGAGCCATACCACAACACTATTTACATTAACATGTCAAAATTACCTGACACGGTCGATTTCTATGAAAATGACAGCCAAGGCCGCCTCTATCTCTAAGGTTACACACTAAAGAGGTCCGTGCTCTGTGGTTTTGACACTTGACTGTTTCGCAGCTCGAGCTCGTCTTATTTATTTTCAAATATTTTCATGTGAAAGACAAAAATAAATATTAAAGTGACGTGGTGAACAAAATACTTTGTAAGGTGTCCTATAGAACAATGTCCTGCATAATTAGAGGATGCAAATCCCATTTAGTATTAAAAGTTTTAATGCTAAGGTATCGTATTTATACATTTTTGGGATGTTATTAAATGTAGTTTTTAATCCTGTACATTACAAATCAAACACATGTTGAAAATATTGTTACGCCGGTGGCATGATAAAAACTACAAACATGATTTTAGACACGTTAGAAGCGTTTTCAGTAGGCTGAAATGCGTTTTCAGGCCGTTTCAGAAGGTCCTCTTTCACATACTACAAAATCAAATATTCACCCCAGATACCGTCGTTTTCAGGCGCCTGAAACATGTTTTCGGGCGCCTGAAAACGACGATTTCAGGATACCCTCTATCCGATGGCGCAATAACCTGAAAACCCGTTTTCAGGCGTTTTCAGGACCCCTTTTGGGCCTCTCAAGTACAAATCGGTATATAGCTAAATTTCCCATAGGAGTGAAAGAGAAAGCACTATTAGATAAAGACAGCATGAGAGAATGTTCTGGAAGGATGTGAATGAGACAGCTATAGAGAGAACATTCTGGACGGGTGTGAAAGAGAAACCTGTAGAAAGAGACAGCGATACTCTAGAATGTTCGCGCACCTAACTCGGGAACTTTCTAGAGTCGAATCTTCTCGTACTTTGTAGATTTGAGTGGCTGGTATAAATACACAGCATGACCCGGCCGAGGAGTAGTTTCAATTGAGACAGCGAAGAGATAACATCAAGAGCGAAAACTGCGATTCTAACGGCGAGTTTGAGAGTGAATCAGTGTGACGTGTTAAGTGTGTGATTACTGTTTTAGTTTGGTGTTTGTTCCTTTAATTAGTAATTAAAGTGTCAGTTTTAATTAGTGGCTTATTTATACATTTTCTATAGAAAACCCACCCCACGAACGTAACAATATATACTTATTTTGAAACAATCTACGAGTCATCTTTCTACCTCAGTTTTTGAGTGTCGTATTAATCGACAAATTTTATTTACAAAACCATTCGTTTTCCTTCAGACGCCGAAGTGAACACATTTTCCATGAGGCATTATGCAAAATAAATACAAAATTTGAAACTAATAATCAATATATGATTACAAAACAAATTTTCAAAGTTTACTCTGTGTTTGACTGATGTTGTACGAAAACAATTTTCGACGTAACATTTACGTGCTTGTAATGTGTAAAATGCAAGCGTATCATTTTACTTTCTTTTCTTGTTTGTACATGTATATTGCTACAAATAAACCTATTTTTTTTCTCAAATCAATGCCGTATTTTATATTACTAGTGTCTTCTACACAAAAATCGGGAAAATGTTTGCTCGGCCTATGTTCAACGAGGACTAGCAAATTACACTTTTACCAAAAATATATGTTTGTTAACGGAATTAATAGCCTATTTCATACTTATTATAACGCTGTGCGTTTTTTATATAAGCTTCATACAATAACACACAATAATCGTTAAATTTGTAACTCCCTCCAATTTCTCGTTGACCACCCGTCGGAGTCGTCGGACCTCCTGGGTCACGTTTTATAAAGTTACAATTTACAATTTCGCTGTTTGCCTCTCTAACGCACGCACATATTGGCTAGAAAGAGAGGCAAACAGCGAAATTGTAAATTGTAACTTTATAAAACGCGACCCTGGCACTTGACTATTTTCGCGCAAAATGGCGCCGCCACCTGACAGCTTTTTGACGTAACGGTCCTGCCACCCGAAGGGATATAATGTGGCATACCTATGACATTTCGGACAAAAAAATTTTTTGTGGTATTTTAATTTTTTTTTCATGATCGGTAATAATTTCCTTTATTTTTAAGGATTTTAAAGAATTTTTTTTTAGTTGAACATTTTTCTGTGCAATTTTGAGTTTAATATTTGCATCAAAATTTGCAGAGCTGTGGCCTATACCACAAAACTTTAAAAGCGTACAATTCTACAAAATTGTATAAAATCCCATACAAAAAGTTGACAATTTTGTAGAATTGTACGCTTGTAAAGTTTTGTGGTATAGGCTACTGGTCAAATAATTTCACAATTAATGGGCAATATCCAATAAATCGTGAATTTATTCGAAATTGCCGACCGATTTAGCAAAAAAACCCGTATGACAAATTAAAACAAACCAAATGTTGCCACTTTATTCGATACTTTTTGTGGTACTCCCACATTGGCATCACAAAATGTTATATACCATCATATTTTTCTCTTGGATATTCATACTATTATTGTTTGTTGTAATATTTTACTTGTTACACCTTGTTTCATAACAGAAATAACATCCAATGGGGAGCACCATAAAGTGTGTTTTATTACCTTACCTTTATTAAAATATCGGCCTTTATTAATATTTTTCATCACACCTGTTCGGTAAGTGCGCCAATACGCTGCAGTGATGCGGGCCGTAGGTGCGTCATTACGTCCTAGTAGGCCGTTAAGGATTTTCATACAACATTACGTCGCACTAGCGCGGTCCGGCGCACGCCGCGCGCCGCGCTGAGATTTCTTTTATGGAAATGATGAAATTAAGTCATCCCTGATTTAGACCATTTTAGAGTAGTTTTGTGAAAATATATTGTTTTATTTACGTTTTTGTATCACAGGTGTGATGAAAAACATTGTGTGTACCACGGGCGGTACAAGAATTATGAACTCGTGTGAAGTAAAGCCCGCGCCTTCGGCTTGGGCTTTACTTTCACACTCGTTCGCAAATTCTTACTTACCGCCCTAAATACACAATGTACTATTATTGACCGTGTGGTGAGGTGACGGCAGTAAGAATACATTTGTCACCACCCCAACTCCTCCTGCGGGTGTCGTAAGAGTCGACTAAGGGATCAAAGTGTCACTGACCATTATTTGATAAAAGATTGATAATGCGCAGCAGCGACATCATATCATAGTGGACACATTACTGCGATCGCCAAGCCGCTTACCCAGCGTGGCGATTATGGGTACCTCCTAATGCGTCTATACGCATAGTTAATAGGAGATTCCTAAGTCCAGCAATGGACTGTCATTTTGACGATGATGATGATGATTCAAATAACACAATAAGTTCCATGTGCAGCTAAAATCAGAAAGTCATGTCACACGTGCGAAATCTCGCAAAAAGTTACAAACATAACCTGGCAACAATATTCGAAGTCCACCATTACCTAATATTATCTAATTGTCACTTTTCATGGGTGATGTATGCAGGTAAGTACACGTTGCTTAGCTTAGAAATGCAATTTTCATATTTTCCTTATATTTAAATTCAGCCATCATAAGTCTATATAGGTATATAAAAGAAGAAGCTCCCTGACAAAGATGTACGCACAGCCTAAACCCCTGGTCCTAGAGACTCCAAATTTGGCATGTAAGTTCCTTTTATGGCGTAGGCGAGCACTAAGAAAGGATTTTTCAAAATTCACCTTCTAAGGGGTTGAAATGGGGGTCCAAAGTTTGTAGCGCGAAATAAGATTAGTTGAACTATTTTATCCGAAACTTCCCAAGAGTATTCTTTAAAGTAATTGAGTTAAGGTATGTTTAAGGTTTTTAGAAAATTCAACCCCTGGAAAAGGTTAAAAGGGTGACGAAGTGAAAAAATCAAGTTGGGTATCGTTTCTATGGTTTATCGGGACGTAGATCACGAATACAATAACGATTTTAAAATTTAACGCGGCGGACATGAAATACTATGTACACGGTTATGGTGTGATGGGGTAAAATTCGAAAAAGAAACAAAACAGTTTTATTATTTATGTTCATTTCTGGTTCTAAAGATTCCAAATTTAGCGCGTAGGTTTCTTTGAGGGTGTAGGGGTGCTCTAAAAAATGTTGAGTCGAAATCCACTCCCTAGAGGGTGCAATGGGGGTCCAAAGTTTGTATGGCGAAACAAGATTAGTTGGACTATTTGTCCGAAACTTCGTAGGAGTATTCTTCAAAGTAATAGAGTAAACATATGTTGTTAACCCCTGAAAAAGGTAAAAAGGGTGATGAATTAAGTGACAAAATCAAGTTGGGTATCGTTTCTATGGTTTATCGGGACGTAGATCACGAAATCAATAATGATTTTAAATTTAACGCGGCAGACGTGAAATACTATGTACATGGTTATGGTGTGATGGGGTAAAATTCGAAAAATATCAATATAATTTTATTATTTATGTTTATTTCTGGTTTTAGAGATTCCAAATATAGCGCGTAGGTTTCTTTGAGGGTGTAGGGGTGCTCTAAAAAGGGTTAAATCAAAATCCACTCATTATAGGGTGCAATGGGGGTCCAAAGTTTGTACGGGGAAACCTGACTATTTAAACTGTTTTATCCGAAACTTCACATGAGTATTCTTAAACATAAATGACTAAAGACATGTTTTAGGGTTTTTTGAGAATTCAACTCTTTAAAGTGGTAAAAAGGTTAACAGTAAAAAATCAACATGGTTATCGTTTCTATAGTCTATCGTGTCGCTGTACCGAGGTGTACGTGAAATACTATCTCCTCTTTTATGGTCGCATAGGCTTGCGGGTTATGACAGGGGTATCGTTTTTGTGTTTATTTCTGATTCAAAAAATTCTAACAAAAAATTCAATCAGTATTAACCAACGTTAGTAACCTTTTAAGATTTCCTGAGTTTTCACGCGATAGTAATCAAAGGTACATATAACTGTGTATCCAAGAGGCTTTTTATAAAGTCAAAACAGCCGTCACCATAAATTTCGTAATTTTTGATCCAATTGTGTAAATCGACGTATCGGAATCCCAGAGGTTCTTATTAACAAACTGCAAAAAAGGCTGCCTATTCAATTTCCGTTTCGATATAGTCCGTCATAAAAATCAGTGGTAATCTGAGGTTCTGACTAATCTGTTCATCATAATGAAGCAGAAGTCAAATTTGCAAGAAACTGTAACAATCTTGATTTACTTGAAATGTTAATCAGCTCGGCTAATTATGGTCATCTTTGTAAGGCCTGGGAAACGACAAATGATAGTTTATCATCAAAACACAACAATCAGTGAGTGTATGTAAACTTTTAATGATAAAAAACATTTGTCGGTTACCAGATGGTCAAGATGACCATAATATGATAGCGGATTTTGATAATAATCGATATCTGAAATGTCAAAACGTTCCAAGTAATGAATTTGAGATCAAATTTGCACAAAATGGTCGGCACCTTGAATTTATTCAGTTTGAATCCGACCATAATGAAAATCGGTATCTTAGGCTTAGGAACCAAAGGGGGTTTTTCATAAAGATTTTGAGGTAGGGACAAAAAAAGAGAAGCTATCACATCTAAAATTTCTAGAACTTTGATTTGATATTGATAAAAATCGATACCGAGAAAATGAAAAGTTCTTCAAACGGAATTTGAAGTCAAAATTGCAAGAAAAGTTCGCTATTTTGAATTTAGGCCTTAAGTTTAATAAGACCGTGATAAAAATTGATAGAACGTGGCCGAACCGTGGGTAAAAGCACCATCCGCCACACTTAAATCGGTTAAGGCAATCGCGAGATAATCGCGGGAAAACATTAACACGCAGTGAATAGATATTAGTACGCGGGCGAAGCCGCGGGTAACCGCTAGTGCATTATAAAGGCAGTTCAGAACAGGCAGGCAGTGAAGAACTTTATAACTCGAGATGTTTTGGTAAATAAAAAGGAATTTAATTTATGACAAATTAAGTTTAAATTTTATTTACCTATTTATCATCTTGAGTTATCAAGTTCTTCACGCCATTCACCGAATTTATCGATATAGAAAGTCGACACAGGTACATCTCTAGAACATCATGAAAGTGAAAACCTACACTTGTGCTTAGGTACATATTATATTCATCTCTTTTTGCCGCACAGTTGAATGCGTGAAGATGTTAAGGGCAGATATATTCTATTCTTAATTTGAGGTTATTGTTAATATTGGTTGACATTTCATTTTGTGTTTTCATTGTTGTTTACCGTAAGATCATCGTAAGATGACATTTTGGGCCCAGCACGCTTAGCCCATGATTGGTGCGACAGTATGTCGCGGCGAGATAAATATCCCGTCTTTTACTAACTATATTATCGCCGGTTTAAAGGCAGAACCAACTATTTCGGTAAAACATCTTTTGGCAAATAGTGTTCTATGCCACTGACATAAAATACGATTTGTCAAAACTAACTTCAAGGAAATAGTTGGCTCTGCCTTTAACCCGACGTTATTTAATAAAAGAGGGACAGATAGTCTATCTCGCCGCGACATATTGTCGCATAAATCATGTGCTAAGCTCATGTCACTCATGTGATTTGCGAGAACTCTGGTCTATGTGGAACTAAGAGCGATTGTTAGAATTATCGTAATCTGAGTGCTTCTCTTTTAGAGCCGGTATAACATATCTTTACTTTTCAATATCATAGACCTAGAGCTCCCATTGCCAGCCGTTGGATCCCCGCCTGATTCAAAGTCGGCCATATTTGTTTACATATTTGTTTCGTTTTCTACTGGCTGACACATGGAATATTATAGTACAATACGGCGTAGTCAAAAAGTATGACACGGGCACCGAGGTACGATACGGATTCGTTAGTATGCCAACGGCTGTCATGTCGCGCGGTCTTACTGACAGCTGGTGAAAATAACATATCTCTAAATTAATTCAATATGCCTTCTTGCGTCGTAAATTGGTGTAGAAGTCGCTCAGACAAGCATAACAAAAAGGATGGAATATCATTTCACAAGTAAGTGATCTTATTACGTTTTATATTAAATTTAGTTGACATGAGGCAGCCAACGGAAAAAACATAGAAGGCGAATAAGCTCCGAAAAGTGACGCCTCAAAACATAATACATGGGTATCGAGGTAAGACACGGGTCCGTTAGTATATAAATGGCCGACATGTCGCGCGGTCTAACGGTGCGTTGATGAAACCAAAAGAGCATTCGCTGTTCTAACCTCCCACTCTACGAAATTCGATCGGTACACAAAACGTGATTGGTTGATTTCGTAGAGCGGGGGATAGAACAGTGAATGCTCTTTTGGTTTGAACGCACTTTTACTGACAGCTGGCGAAAAAAACTCTAAACTAGGTAAATATGCCCTGTTGCGCCGTAAAATAGTGTAGAAGTCGCTCAGACAAGCACAACAAAAAGGATGGAATCACATTTCACTAGTAAGTAAATAGTCTTATTTCATTTTATTTGAAATTTAGTTGACTTGATGTAATTTTATATGGGGATGGTATTATGCCACCTTTTGAACAACCATCGAAATTACAATAAGGTACCTATTTTTTCATTAAAATTTAATCTGTTACGTCCTGACGTAACAAAGTTAAATCATAATTCATGTTCTGATATTTGCATATTAAAATAGGTATTTTTCCAGGTTTCCATCCAACCTTTACATCAGGCACAAATGGACAGATGCCGTACGGTTAGAACGGCGCGATATATTATGGGTACCGAGCAAATTTAGCCTGGTTTGCTCTATACATTTTAACGACGTTGATTTTTATTCAACAAGCAATGGAATGATATTCTTAAAAAAGAATTCCATTCCCATTTGCACGGTACGTAAATATACTAAGTGTCTATTAAAGCACCCTAGCCAGCTATCTTTGTCAGTAGAAAACTGCGCGAATTCAGTATTTCTATGGAGAGTAACTGAGAGACTCAGAAAATGTTTGATTTGTACACGATTTTCTACTGACAGATTTATGACCAGGGCATAATTATACAGGGCGTCCCACGGCGATGCCACATGGAGAGAAAGTACCTTAAATATCATAGATAGCATATTTTGCCCTGTCCCTGTATAGGTAATATATATGCCTTAATGGCTCAGCAAGGAGTTAGAATTACTGGGTTCCAAGTTGAAGATAATTTGTGATTTAAAATTATTGTTTTAGATGAATCTATAACATCCTAATATTAATTACACACGCAAATAGTACAAATACTCTTTCTTGCACACCTAATATGAACATATGTTCAGAGAGACTAGAGAAAGGAGAACTTACTACAGGTCTAGTATATGCGGTTATAGTATTACACAATTTAACTTATAAATCTTATTTTTAGATGGTATTCTCCAACTCCCAGAGTGATGAAGATATTCAAAACGTGGACACTTTAAAAGCAATTCAGCATGGTCTACATGGTTGTCCCAAGCATCGTATGGTTAGTACGATTTCTGCTTCTGGATGACTATATACTTAAATAGATAAAAATGTATATCATCATCAGCCTATATCATTCCACTGCCGGCGAAAGGCCCTCTCCTACTAGCTATGCATATGGAGTATGGACGCATTAGCAGGAATAATAGGAGGTAAATTCCCATAATCGCAACGCTGGACAAGCGGGTTAGCGATCGCAGTAGTGTGTCCACGTCGATGACACTGCTGCCCGCCATCAATATACGAAAAATAAATGGTCACTACACTTCAATCCCTTAGTCGACTCTTACGACACCCACGGGAAAGGTTGGGATGGTGACAAATGTATTCTTACTACTGCCGTCACCACACGGCTGAATTATGAATACGTAAATATTACACGTTTTTCGTATTTTTTTGTTGTGCGTTTTATAAAAATTTAGGTTATAAGGGACGAGTTCGTAGATACTAATTGGCATGCTTGCGCTATTATGGATACTAGAATATTATTTGTACGACGGATTATTTATTTTAATAATTCTATTTTTTTTATATTTTCTCTTATATCTAAAATTGCTTCTTTCAACAATAACAACAACAGAAAGTAAATTATAGCCCCTGCGGCCCTGCCGCGAACTTCGAAATCCGCAAATTTCGAGGATTCACTCTAATGACGCCCGCCTTCACTTTAGTGACAGACAAAAATATCCTCTAAATTTGACAGTAGGCCTGAGATCTAAAGATGCATTTAGACCAAACGAGCATTCGATCCCCTTGTACGAAATCAACGAATTTCGACGAATCACGTTTTGCGTAACGAACAAATTTAGCAGAGTGGGAGATAGAATGATCGAATACTCGTTTGGTCGAATGCACCTTTAGAACGAACTTTTGACAGTTATAGATTAACCCTTATTAATATCAGGAAACGTCACACATACATATAAGGCTCATTTCTAAACTGTCTGTTGTAATGTTCATTCTTAAGGTGCATGCAGACCAAACGAGCATTCGCTATTCTAACCCCCTACTCTACGAAATTCAATCGCTACACAAAACGTAAGTCATTGATTTCGTAGAGTGGGGGATAGAATAGCGAATGCTCGTTTGGTCTGCATGCACCTATAGAAAACGACAACTGTATAACTCAAAAAAATATTTCAAGTCATCGCAATAAAAAAATTTCATGTGAAAATTGTTCTTTAATGCATTAAACCGTCTACGAACAATGCGTACTCAGTGCCGTGTCATACCTATCTCATCTAACTTGTGTTTAAACACAAGTTTGATGAGAGAGGTATGACACGGCAGAGTTTTCAATGACACATTTATTTTGTTAACGATCACCGTTTTGTAACCGTTTTGTAATCACAGCGCACCCGTTTTGCCCTTGACTAATTATATTTATGGATATTTGCATTATTAAAAACCGACCGATCATTTTGACGATTTTCATTAGTATAATTATGTGGACTAAAGCTTGCAAACAAAACAACGTCCATATTGGATACCAAAGCATACCAGCTGTGTATGTTCCCGACATTTCAGACATTTCACCTTCAATGTTTACCAAATAGAAGAAAGTTGACGTGTAACGCGATTCCTACCTTATTTTTACCTGTAAGTATGAGGTAATAGTTATTTGTTTTACTAGGGAGCAAAGTGATTGTTTAACTCTCGTGCAAATATTGAAACCCGAGCAAGCGAAAGATTCCAGAATTTGAACCACTCGCTGCGCTCGTGGTTCATAAAATGGAGTCTTGAGCGATGCGAGGGTTTTAAGGCAAGAGAGTTGAACAAGCTTTGCTGCCGAGTGAAACACAACATTTTTCACCACACTAAAGCGAGGAAACATGCGAAATAAAACTCAAACATAACAAATTAGAAGGTATTTATTTGCAAGTCCTCAACTTCCAAAAAATAAACAAATCAGCTTTAATCAGCAGAAGATTAAAAAAAAAATACTTTAACCTCTAGACAAACAGCGTGTTTACGAGCAGTGTGGTGAAAATGAAATTTAAACTTTAAGCCCAAGTCGATTACGCCTTACGCCCGAATCAGCCCGAATCGATAGTTGACCGACTCGATCCAGTCACGCTAGTAGCTCAAGCTCATCTCAGCCCAGCGGCCCTACCGTGAACTTCCAAATTCGCAAATTTCGAGGATTTGTCTCTCTCACTCTAATAAACACGCCTTCGTTGGAGTGACAGAGAAAAATCCTCGAAATATACGAATTTCGATTTTCGCGGTAGTAGGCCAGCTCATGGATGTAGTCATGGATATAGTATTGTAGTAAGCTCAGCCTCGGAGGAATCATTAATAGGAGAAGGCATGCAGTAACTTACCCCTCTGTTGAAAACCTTGGTCAAAAAAAAACCTTGACCAAAATGATTGAATGGATTGAATGGTTTTGGTCAAGGTCGAATCAGGTCGATGTCATTCACAAAATCGCTTTGGATATGAACACAACATCGCCAAGATGGTTGTAGGTATGTGCCGTAAAAACTTGTAAGAAAAGGTCAATTACTTCGAGTTTACAAAAAGATGGCATAACATTCCACTTGTGAGTAATTTCACGTAATTTTAGTATTCTTGTATTGCTAAAATATAGCTTATTATTTCAATGTGTCTCACGTCTAGACGACACTCGACTTTATTTTTCTTTTTATTGAAAATGAAACTTATTACTATTCGAATAGAATGAATTATAATATTGACAACGATTATTTTTTCAAGAATACATCACCCCACGAGACTTAAGTAGAGCTGAGGGTAGTATCGATGAAAAAAACCATTATCGATAAGTACCTACCTATTATTTATGAAGAAAATTGCAAAGTTGGCAAATAGACAATTATGTACTGTATCTAACATTTTACGAGCCACAGCTTGAAATAAATGCACATTTAATTTAAATTTATTGTAAGATAATGTTTTTCAGTTTTCCCAAAGACTCGGAATTAAAAAAAATATGGACCGCCAAATGCAACAGGCAATCCAATTGGATGCCTACACATACAAGTGCCATATGTTCGAGACATTTTCAAGAATCCCAATATAAAATATTGCCAAGCAAAAAGCGGAAACTTATTGCTTTTGCTATACCCACTGTATTTTTATATGAAGAGGTTAGTAATCAACATTTAATATCAATATAGAATTATAGACCATACTGCTTGCCTAAAGAACCGTGTACGTGTGTGAAAATGTTCCAGAGACCAACGAAACTGAGAGCTAGGTCAAAGTAAGCTATATTTTGTGTTTTATTATACAGGGTGGTCCAAACCTTGACGTCAAAAATTTTTTTTTAGGTTCCCTACGTCATGGGCTATCGGAATATACCCCATGTATGTTAGCCGATTTTTTGTAGTTTTCGAGTTATGAATTTTTGAAAAAAATTTTTTGAGAAATTCTGGAATGAAGAAATTTATTAATAAAAAAAAAACTATTGGGTTTTTTAACTAGTTTTTTTTGTAAAAGTATTACTACAAATAAAGCATTTACTGACAAAAAAATTTTCGTCCTCACTTTGATACAAGTAGGATAAAAAAATACAAAATTCAAAATTTTACGCTAAAACGCATCAAAATAGCATTAATGTACGTAAATAAAGAAATAAAACATATCCCAAGGAATTTTCGTATTCTAAAGACCGCCCTAGACCTTGAGCCTTCGTAAAAGCAAAAAAAAAGTGATACTTAATGATGAGGATTTTTCGGAGTAGTCGGTCAAATAAACTTAAAAAAACGAAAAATTTTAAAGTAGTAAAAAATGACTTGAATAACTACACAAATTGAGCTTTCGTGGTATTTTCTGTATTTGTTTATTGATAAGAACAACAAAACAGACGAAATTTCACTTTATTTCTAAATTAAAAATTTTGAAGTTTTTTTAAGTTTATTTGACCGACTACTCCGAAAAATCCTCATCATTAAGTATAACTTTTTTTTTGCTTTCACGAAGGTTTAAGGTCTAGGGCAGTCTTGACATTACCAAAAATCCTTGAGATATGTTTTATTTTTTTTATTTACGTACATTAATGCTATTTTGGTGCGTTTTTAACGTAAAATTTAGAATTTTTTATTTTTTATCCTACTTGTATCAAAGAGAGAACGCTAATTTTTTTGTCAGTAAATGCTTTATTTGTTGTAATACTTTTACAAAAAGAAAATTTAAAAAAAAACCAATAGTTTTTTTTTTATCAATAATTTTCTTCATTCCAAAATTTCTCAAAAAATTTTTTTCAAAAATTCATAACTCGAAAACTACAAAAAATCGGCTAACATACATGGGGTATATTCCGATAGCCCATGAAGTAGGGAACCTAAAAAAAATTTTTTGACGTCAAGGTTTGGACCACCCTGTATAGATATTTAATGCAGGTATTAAGTTAACAGTATGGCATAAAGTATCGCATTTCATCGGTTATATTGGAATTACAATATCTATAGTAGCAACTAAAGTAAATTAAAATAAATCTCATTTAACAACAACCCTGAGCTGCGTTGGTGTTTGGTCTTTCTTTGATTCTTTATCTCGCATGAACTTGTCTATGTCATTATAGTCAAAAGAGCGTAGACAAGACACAGTTCCATCTTTAACCACGTGTTGTGTGACTAGGCATAACTAATATAAATGCCATATCAATACATTTGGATTTATAAATAAATATCTTTCCCTTGCTGTTTTCGGCCCTAGCGACAGCGTTCCATCGCTGAGAGTCGCTGGTTTATTATTTCTTGTAAAATTGATATTTGTAAATAAATACATAAACACATCAAACTTTGTTTGTGTTGTATTTTAAAACTACATTTCTTAAAAAAAAATATTATTTCAAACAAAATTAGGACGCTGTATGGTGTGTATTTCAAATAAGTGTTACTGTGAAAATTATATTCGTACTTAAATAAGTAACATGATGTCATTGTTACGTTTCGAATAAATATTTTATATCGATACGATATTCTCTGGCAACTTGCCCAACTATTAGAACAAAATTCAACAACTTGTTCCACAGGTAATAATAATAATTTATATTATGTTCTAAAGCCGGGGATACAAATGCCGGTAAATCGAGAAAGTAGCTGGTATGAAAGTTACTGGCATGTACGAGTAACTGGAACACCGCGGATACATTTACACGTAACACTGGCATGGCATGATGGCATGCATACTGGACTACTACTGTCACAAACGAAGGCGTCATTAGAGTGAGAGAGACAAATCCTCGAAATTTACGAATTTTGTTTTTCGCGGTATGGCCCCTGTGCCCTTGCATGCCAGTGTTACCATCGCGTATACACAGGACAGTTCGTGAGAGTATTTCGTACCTACAACATGGATAACAATCGAAGTGAATTAAACAAAATTGTGTTATTATTAGCAATTGAATGTGTAGCTAAATTAATAAGAGATAAAAAGAAAAAACAAAGACGGATTTGGGTAAGAGATTGGATTAGTAGAAGGGAAGATTTTGGAGCAAGTAGTTGTCTGCTTAAAGAAATGCGTCAAGAAGATCATTTAGATCATGATGGTTACAGAAATCATTTGAGAATGTTCCCAGAGAAATTTGATGAATTGTTACAACGAGTCGGCTACTGGCATGCCCGTAGTTGTCGCGGCTGTTCACACGTGCCAGGTTAGCAGCCCCCCGCGTTCCCTCTCTCAACGGGCATGCAAGGAAATCAAATATTGTGCCAACTACTTGCAACTAGCTAGCTTCCAGTTACAGGCATGCCAGTTAGTGAATAAATATGACTGTGGCTGGCACTTGCAAGGAGCTGGTATGCTAGTGTGCAAGCTATGGGCATGTGTATCCCCGGCTTAAGAGCTCAGCTGATGTCTCGTTTCACAGAGACTTTATTTTTATTATTGTGCTTTTTTAGATTTTACAGATCAATGCAGTCTGAACCTAAACGTTATTAAGCTAAAGCTTATTTTTGCCTTTTTTATTACGCCTAAATATTTATTTAGACGTAAGCGTCACGAACCTTATTAGCATCTATCGGAGAACTGTTATGTTATGTCTGTGTTTATCAAAATACCATAGAAGTAAATAAAATTGTTAATTTATAAATTATAAACAAATCTTGTTCATGTTTGAATAGGAATATTATTAATGATCAAGTTGTGTTCTGTTCATTCACAAAATTATCGTTGAATGAGAAAGTGTGGTGTGTTATTTTGTAAGATTTTCAGAAGAAAGAATTCAGAAAACTTGAACAAACTTTTAAAATCGAGGCGAATTTTTGGTGAATAAGTGAAAAACGTGTGGATTGAATACACATATAATTAACGTGAGTATATACTATATTAGTGTTGTTTTTAACA
>JALPQI010014507.1:0-27885 GCA_025490895.1 Thaumatotibia leucotreta | reverse complement strand
GACCGTTTCAATTCGTAACAGATCCCTGTAAAATACACTGAGCAAATTTGATAGTCACCTACTTACCTATGTGTAAACATAATTATTGATAGGCAAGGTTCTGTATATTTATTTTAAAATGTACTTTCTGCAAATAGGTAGGTAGTTAAAATATTTTTTGTGCTGTCCACATGGCGTGTTAAGAAATTAAAACTTGTTTGAACCCATTGAACTTAAAGATCTAGAGTATTTCCGCTGGGAAACAATTCTTATTATAATAAGCGAACTCTGATTCAGAAAATATTATTTTGCATCCGTCTGAATTTCACAACTGATTCTTGTAAAATGGTATGTAATGAGTATAAGTTGAGTGGCCGTGTGGTGACGGCAATAGAAATACATTTGTTACCACCCCAACTCTTCCCTTGGGTGCCCTAATAGTCAAATAAGGGATTCGAAGTGTCACTGACCATTATTTATTGAATATTGGATGATGGGCAACAGCTTGCCCTGCGTAGCGATTATGGGTATTTACTTCCTAATGCGTCCGTATGCTTAGGTACCTAATACGAGAGGCCTTTGTCCAGCAGTGGACTAATTATAGACTGATGATGTGATCTGAGTTTAAGTTACCGTACGAGCCCAACACTTGCCCCCATTCTTGATGGTGGATGTGATAAATAAAATCACTGATCTATGGTTATGATATAATTTACTGTAAACTAACGCATGAAGAGTACCAGCTACGGACGTATAAACGTTAACGAATAAAGTAATTAAAATAAGTGTATTAAGTCAGCGTGATCGTGGGTACAGCAATTATATTTAATGCTGTCGGGGCATAGATATATGAAAGAGAGAGATTTGTAACGAAGCGAAATTGTAATGAGTCTCGGTGTCTCCGAGGTCGGCCTTTGCCACGCTGTGATTGGCTAAAGCGCTACCATATGACGCGGCACTAGAGAGGAGGCTACGTCGATAAATTATTATCCATAGATATTTGATAAGGCCGGAATATTAAGAAAAACATTAAAATCGATCTATCATTTAATAAGAAATAAATACAGATTAAAATATCGCATTGGACGATGTATCTAATCTTTATAAACATTATGTTATCCGTCGCGCCCTTGTTAGCGCGAAAATACCGCTTCCTAGCGCCCAACGGTCTGGCCAGGGACGACGGCAAGAGGCCTGACGGAATGACGCTGGTGCCCTGGAGCATGGGCCGGCCGCTAGTTTGGGACGCCACCTGTGTTGACACTCTGGTGCCGTCCCATGTTTCGGTCACCGGCGTTGCTGCTGGCGCCGCGGCATCATTAGCCGAAAGTCTCAAGCGCCGCAAATATGCTGCTTTAGGAACCAGCTACATATTTGCGGCGTTTGGTGTGGAGACCTTGGGGCCATGGGGGCCAAGTGCACATGGACTTTTTAAAGATCTAGCGGCTCGCCTAAGAGAGACCTCAGGCGACCAGAGGGCTGGCCAGTACCTTGCACAGCGTTTAAGTATAGCTATACAACGGGGGAATGCGGCCAGCCTTCTGGGTACCTTGCCCACTGACGGCGATTTAGGCCAATTTTTTTATTTATAGGTAGTTAAGTCCTTATATTGTTTGTTTTCATTTTATGTCGTTTAATAATAAATTAGAAAACTTTTTTCTTACTTTCGTGTCGGATCTGGTTTGTAAATAATAAACTACAGAATGTCAATTATAAACATATATTTGAATATGAACAAAGCAATTTATTAACGACATTAACTTAATTGTGGCTGGGAATCACATGAGCAAATAATTATTTAGACGGTTGTACCCTTGGTTGGTTGACCGTGTGGTGACGGCAGAAAGAATACATTTGTCACCACCCCAACTCCTCCTGCGGGTGTCGTAAGAGTCGACTAAGGGATTGAAGTGTCACTGACCATATTTGATTAAAGATTGATGATGGGCAGCAGCGTCATCATAGTGGACACATTACTGCGATCGCCAATCCGCTTGCCCAGCGTGGCGATTATGGGCATTTACCTCCTAGTGCGTCTATACGCATAGTTAATAGGAGAGGCCTACGGCCAGCAGTGGATTATCATAGGCTGATGATGATGTACCCTTAATAAACATAATGTTATCAGCCGTTTCCGCGATGGTCACATATTTAAATAAAACAATTTCAACATTCGACAACGGTTATTGTAAAATGCTCAAAATAATATATTTGTTTATTTGCATTCATGAACAATAACATAACATATGTATGAGTTACATGAACCCTGAGGGGTGTTGCAATTTACATTAATACTTATTCCTATTAATAATGTACATTTAATAGTACATTATTGCAGAGGCCGGGAAAGCGAATTTCGTGGATGAGTATTTTTTGTCGGACGAAGCGAAGCTGAGGCCGACAATTACATACGAATCCACGAAATTCTATTTCCGTCCGAGGCACATATAGGACTTTTCTCCAAACATGCAAGGAAATAAAACAAAATATTTTATTACAATCGATTAAGTAATTCTTCTTGCAAATTGAATAACAATTGAAAAGAAAAAATCTCTTATGATTCCCGCCTACACTTTTTTTTAATGCATGGTCGTTCATAAAAAATAGTAACGATATCTATGGTTTCATTAAACCGTACCTACACGACCTGACACACCGAGGCGTTTGTAACTCATGATAGAACGAGACGGCCATAGATTTGATCGCCGTCTCTCGCTCTATCCAGACCAGGCGTTTGGTCGTGGCTTTAGAATTTGGCTGTATGCATTTTTTTCAAAGTCCAAAAGTAGTTTTTAAGAAGTAAAAAACAATACATTAATGGATTTTAGTACAATTTCGCGGCCGCAAAAAACTGTACAATAATGAAAATCTTTTTTTTTAATTTGAGCTGGTACATAAGAAGGTACTTCGCGTTTCGTTTTTGCTACATTAATGCGAACATTTCCGAGCATATTGGAGAAAAATTATATTATTACTAGATGATTATATAATACGCGATATAATCTATATATATTGTTTTACCTTTATGAAGATAAGATATTGATACAAAGGTCAACATATGAAAGAAAAATTGAATTTAATCAAATACATCAACAATTTATCGACCCTATTTGTCATCGGCATGGTCAGTCGTACCTCTAGTTCGCGGCCTGCTCGCAGCGGCCGTACCAAGAAATGACAGGACGGTTGTGAATATCGCTAGCAATTGGATACATTGCACGGTCACTTACCAAATTGCAACTTGCTTGCTATTCTAAGCCGTCAATGTAAAACGCACATACAATTTGTCACTGAATAGTTCAACCAATTGGTACGCCCAAGTAAAATCATTATGACATTTATGTCAGCGGTTTGTTGTTACATATTATTTGTAAAAATACGTGGTTTTGTCAACTAATAACTAAAAAAAATCAATACTTTCATGTGGTACGTGACTCAATAGTCCTTGAAATGTTTATTTACACTCCTATTTTTACAAGAAATAACGGCACAATTCGGCATTTTGCGGATATGTCCGAGCTCATCCTGCAGTCGCGGGTAAGTTGCGACTGGCTCATAGGGCGCGCATCTGTCACACTATAAAGGCCTATCGGCCATAACGCTGCGACATGTTCCATGCCACCGTTAGCTATCTATACTGATCTGTGTGTCGGGGGGATGTGCAGTGCTTGCAATGTACAGTTACTATAACTTTTCTTATGACATACATAAAGAATTACCACATGACTTGATGCCCACCTGATGACGGTGTGTTTATTTTGTAGTTTCAAAATCATTGTTTGTATGTCTGTCTGTCTCTCTGTCTGTTTAGGGCTCCCTCTATATGGCATTTTTTTTTCGAAACGCTTATGTTATAAGAGACTTGGCATAATCAATTTTTGTAAACAATATTTAGAATATTACTTTGCCAGAAACTATTTTGGCATATTATTATTTAGGTCATGTGTTATTTCGCAGAAATTGGATGTCCATATTTTTGGCATAGGTACATAATTATACACGGTGTTACGCGAGCACTGCCAAAGGTTTTAACTATGCATTCTAGACATCAAAATAAACACAAAATATTATGAGACCTTATGTCAATTCCACCAAAAAAAATTTTTTTTTCTTTTTTTTAGGCCGATTTGAATACTTTTTAACATTTCCAGTACTTTTTATCATAACAACAATTTGTTTAAATTATTTATTTCAATTGTTTTTTTAGGTACAGGTTATTTCGTCAAGTCTATTCGTATTTTTTGATTGTCAGGCAAAAGGTGTGGTAATATTAGAACACATTGTGGTAGCATTGTAATTCAAAAGAAGTTAAATGACGAGTTACGTCGAAAAACTTATTTCGAAAAAAGGTTGATTATCTCTGAAACCAAGCCGAATCCAGGAAATTTTATATAACATTAAAGACTCTAAATATGGTCAGAAATCCAGCATTAAAATCTTTCGGAATGCTGACGTAACAACGTGTATACAACTCTCCGAAACGTACTTCACATACATATATTTTACGTTAGGCAGAAATGCATTATCTATTATGGTAGATTGGGTTTGGTACATATACTTATTATAACGATATGTAATAAGACAATGTTAAGAAAAAGATGAGGTGATTGGTTGGTTAGGTTAGAACAACGATCTTGACTACCGTTCATTATTGCTGTGGCAAACTGGGTAAGGTTAGACTAGAACAATTGCAATCTCATTAGGAACTCACTGCTACGACAAAGTGGGTTAGGTTAGAACTGCCATCTCATTATTAAGTCACTGCTATATCAAAGTACGTTAGGTTACGTTAGAACTGGGTAGGACAAAGTGGGTTAGGTTAGGTTAGAACTGCCATCTCATTAGTAAGTCACTACTATATCAAAGTACGTTAGGTTAGGTTAGAACTGCCATCTCATTAGTAAGTCACTACTGTATCAAAGTACGTTAGGTTAGGTTAGAACAGAACTGGGTAGGACAAAGTGGGTTAGGTAAGGCATCGGTCTCACCGCGAGCTACTAAGCTATGAACTATCGGCTACAAACACGAACAAAAGATACGCACTCCCGTGTAAATATAAAATATTTTAAAATAAAAATAAAACCGCCTTCAAAAATTCGCCCAAACTAAAAAGTCAAAAATAATTTTAGTTCCTACTTCTTAGGATTTCCTACACAAACCTTTAAACCTTTTACCTTATTCATTGAAATAAAATATTATGGCTAGGTACCCTACAGATTTCTTAGAAGTCGGTGCCAAGCCAATTTTTGCTTTTTAGTAGTGTAAAATCGTTATTTAGTATGCTCTAAATACTTATAATTAGAATGTACTGCACTGTAATAGGCCAGAAAACCTGAACTGGATACCTTAAATATTCAAAGAATTATCCCATTATGAAGGAGATATACATTGTATCATCAGCAAGTATGAATAATTTCAAAGATTATAGGTAACAGCCTTAGCATGCCTATATTATTTAAAGAATCACTTACCGCTAACCAACATGTCATAACTACTAAGCAAACACTTAAATAGATCTCGAAAATGTATGACAGTTGTTATATTCAAAGAATTATCCCATTATCAAGGAGATATACATTGTATCATCAGCAAGTATGAATAATTTCAAAGATTATAGGTAACAGCCTTAGCATGCCTATATTATTTAAAGAATCACTTACCGCTAACCAACATGTCATAACTACTAAGCAAACACTTAAATACATATATTCAAAGAATTATCCTCCAACTCCTAATAGTTAAAGAGTTATACCTTTCGTCATCAGCTCACCAACATGAGACTATGACCACCTAAATGCAAATACTCAAATAGCTTCCAAAATACATGAACTGTGTTATATTTAAAGAATTATCCCCCAACTCCTAATTTCTAAGGAGTTGTACCTTTCATCATCAGCTCACCGACATGAAAGGATGACCACCTAAACGCAAATACTCGAATAGCTTCCAAAATACATGAAATATGTTATATTTAAGGAATTGTCTCCCAACTCCTAATCTCTAAGGAGTTGTACCTTTCATCATCAGCTCACCAACATGAAAGGATGACCACCTAAAGGCAAATACTCAAATAGCTTCCAAAATACACGAAATATGTTATACTTAAAGAATTATCCCCCAACTCCTAATTGCTAAGGAGTTGTACCTTCCATCATCAGATCACCAACGTAAAACGTTCATGACTAGACGCAAATATTTGATTAGTCTTCGAAAATAAATGAAAAATGTCATGTGTGCCTACAACATTTGAAGAGTTCCCTCGATTTCTCCAGGATCCCATCATCAGATCTGGATTCGGTGACAATGCGACCAACTAGAAGGTATACCCATTCAAACGAAAAAAGAATTTTTCAAATCGGTCCACGCGTCTTTGAGTAATCGGGGAACATACATTAAAAAAAAAAAAGATTTCGACGAATTGTAAACCTCCTCCTTTTTGAAGTCGGTTAAAAAGAGAGTGTATCTTTTATTTACACGGGAGTGCGTATCTTTTGTTCGTGTTTTTTAACCGATAGCTCGCGGTGAGACCAGTGCCTTAGGTTAGAACTGCCACCTTATTAGTAAGTCACTACTATATCAATGTAAGTACGTTAGGTTAGGTTACAATTGCGACCTTATCAGCAATTGACTGTTATGACAAAGTGGTTTAGGTTAGGATACAACTGCGACCTCAGCAAGTCAGCAGTAATTCACTGCTATGGCAAAGTGGCTTCGGTTAGGTTAGGTTAGAATTGCGACCTTGTTAGATTAAATTATGTTCAATTAGTAAGTCTACAGTAGAGTAAATTGTATTTCCATTTCAACAATTATAAAGAAAAAGAAATGTATTTTCCTTTACTGTCATGGCAAAAAAACTCGACAAGAAAACGTTATGCATATCTTGCACGGGAAAGAGAGGGCTGGAAGATACTCCAACGACAAGTGAATAACTCTGTGATGATGATGATGAAGGTGACCGTCTGTTCATTATAAGAAAAAGATTTGGGAGTTCAACCCACAGTCCCTTATATTCCAGTATGTGTGTCTATTTGTCCGTCCGTGGCTAAGCTCGGCGATCTTTAAGGTGCATGCAGGCCAAAAGAGCATTCGCTGTTCTAACCCCCAACTCTACGAAATTCGATCGTTACACGAAACGAGATTCGTTGATTTCGTAGAGTGGGGGATAGAACAGCGAATGCTCTTTTGGTCTGCATGCACCTTTAGTATCAACTAGAAAGCTTAAATGTGGCATGTACATGTATATTTTTATACCACCGACAGAACGATGAAAAAAATTTAATTTTACGGTAAGTATCTATAGAGGACACGTAAAATGATGATGTTTTATTTGCACTTTCACCTTATGGTATGTGGTGTCTTTAGGTATGTGACCTTGTCATCAAAAGCGGTTGTTTATGCAATATAGTTTTAGGTACGAAACTGTTGTTTATTAATTTAAAAGCAAAAAGTTTATAAGAGCCGTAAGTGTTCATGGCGACGGTAGCGCCATCTCCATCCGTCATTTATTAACTAAATATTTTGATTTGTACTTTTTATTTTTCTCCAGTAGTCACACTACTTAATACTATATAAATTATAAATATTAAATGTCATATACCAAAGAGGGCACTCGGAGTTGATTTGACATCGATAAATGTTATGTTGGCTTTTTAGTATTATCTTGGTATGCAGTTGGGTTCCGTGTCATAAGATAGGCCTGATGATGAAATTGGACGAAGTTCGAGGGAACTCGGAGTAGGTTTGAGACAATGATATCCTACGATGACTTTATAGGATGAGCAGTTAGGTCAAATACCACAAGATAGGCCTGATGATGAACTTGGAGGAAATGCGAGGGAACTCGGAGAGGTCTTGAGATAGTTGTACGTTGTATTGTCTTTTTAGTATCCTCTTGGTGAGCAGTTAGGTCCAGTACCACAAGATGGACTTGATGATGAATTGGCTTGAGCTTGGCTTGGCTTTAGATAATAATATGCTATGTTGGCTTTTTAGGATTAGCAGTTAGGTCAAATACCACAAGATAGGCCTGATGATGAACTTCGAGTAAGTGCGAGGGAACTCGGAGTTGGTTTGAGATAATGATATGTTCTGTTGGCTTTTTAGGATCCTCTTGGTGAGCATGTGTCAAATATCACAAAATAGGCCTGATGATGAATTTGGAGTAAGTGCGAGGGAACTTGGAGTTGGTTAAGGATAATGATATGTTGTGTTGGCTTTTGAGGATTAGCATTTGGGTCAAATACCACAAGATGGGTCTGGTGATGAACTTGAAGGAAGTTCGAGGGAACTCGGAGTTGGTTTCAGATAATGATATGCTATGTTGGCTTTTTAGGATTAGCAGTTGGGTCAAATACCACAAGATAGGCCTGATGATGAAGTTGGAGGAAGTGCGAGGGAACTCGAAGCTGGTTAAAATCATCATCAATATTATCGAAGCAGATGTTAAAACTAACATGAAAATGTTTATCACAATATGTAACTATTATGTAGATGACACGTGTAACAATGATAAAATGGTGTTAAAAAAGTGATATTTCTTGGACGTGAGAAAAACAATAGTTTCCTTGGGTTGCGTTGTTCTGTTCCGTTAGAGTTGGAGATGTGCTATAATTACTTATTCTGTGGTGAAAGTGAGTCTGTTATTTATATACTAACTTAGAAATTAGTAAATGTGTATTGTACAGGTTAAAGTATATATTCATTTGTTACTTAAGTACCAACTAGTTAATCTGCCATATCTGAGGCAGCCCTGTTGCGTGATTGCGCGAGTTGCGCGTATACAAACATACCCGTACGCACACATAGGCACAGACAAATGTCAGATTTAGTTTTTGTATGCCGTATCCACCCTGTGACATAATTGTATAATTTGGCATGTAATTCAGGATAATATTTTTCCACAGCTCCATTTCGTCACAGGTTTTTTTTCTTCGTGGCATTTTTAAATCACTCGGCAATAATTATTTTGTGAAAAGAGTTATCGGTATGGTTAAATTAATCGACATCCTTTCCAATAAGCGACAATACCAAATAGCAAAATTGGCTAAGCAGGTATACCCACTAAAGTTAAGTATGGAGGGTAGGTATTAGAAATGAGAAATAAATAATGTTGATAAATTTAAACCTTATCCCCTGATCTGTGTAGGCGTCCTGAAAGGACGTCTATCACCAATGTAATTGAAATTTGAATTTTATTTTCAAGGTTTATTTTCCAGTAATAGGTACTTTTTTGACAGACCACATATACATATGACCACATATATATATGTGTATATATATGTATATATACATGGGTTACTTTTTCACCAGTACAAAAAATCAACATACGTAATAGTAGTCCAAGTTACAGAATACTAGCATTTTTTGTTAGTAGGTACAAAAAAACTGAAATACCAATGTTTTAACTTATCCGCAAACCTAACAGGAAATTTGGACGCATTGCGCATTATCAATGTGCATAACTAGCAAAACATACGAACTGGCAACTATTTATTTAAAACGTCATCGCACGCGGCATGGCGGGTTGGAAAAGCGGTGGCGGTAATGTGCATCGGGTATCAACTTATCATTATGACTTGGCAAAAATATCTTACTAGATCCCAAATCCTCCGTCTTACTTGCACGGGCTTAGGACCGTCAAAATAAAGAATTTTTCTGTGTGTTAAATTTGTCGAATGTTTTAAATTATGTCGGGGAAACGTGATAAAATTACAAAGTAGCACAGAAACTTTCTTTATTGAGGCGTATTTCAAAATTTTAAATCAACTTTATCTACACAAATATCGTTAAGTGCTCTAAAATGCGTCCAGAAACAATAGACAATGACCAGCATTACCCACCATCAGAACTTGGCACATACATAAAGTTAACATTATATACGATTTTTCCGGAGGTTATGAGTTTTAAATTTGGAACAGCTGTCAGATTCAAGTGGGGTGCCTATTCTGGTATCTATAAATATTCAGCCAGTCATCAACACAATAAGTTAATTCAGTATATTTTTTAGTAACAATCGGACGATATTTTCATATCGAGTGACAAGAATAGGGACATCATTCGGTAGTCTATGATTTAAAAAAAATACAGAAATTCAAATCGGTGCCATTCCTGCCTTTTGTTTATTGCCTTACAAGTGAAAAATTATGAAAAGTTGTAAATACTTTGTGATAATATTGATAATTATTTGATAATGAGTGGCAGTGACTTGGATAACGATATGAGCACTCCGCTGGACATACTCAATGCAGCTATGACAGCAACTAACAACCTGTTGCCGCAAAAGTCGAGAGCCAAGTATGAGAAGGCTCTGTTTCTGAACGCATCTTAGAGCACTTATGATATGTGTGTAGATAAAGTAGTGTATGCAACTATACGTAATCAGGCATTACGTACAGTTGCATAAACTACTATTATGTACAATGATTGGAATCAAAAAAACATACCTAATTAATGGAGTCCATTTCTCATGCTTATTAATTAATTTACATGAATGTTTCCTTCGATATTTCCCATCACAAGTTTTCACTTTTAAGTTCATCAAAATGCTCTTATTATTGGACTTGGGCCTCTTCAACGTATACTCGCCGTTTCACCTCACCCCACAAAAAAAGTCACACGGGGTCAAATCTGTTGACCTGGCTGGTCATAACACTGGCATTTTCCAGGCGGGGCACACTTTGTTCAGCGTTAGAGTTTACTCTATACATAAAGCATTTTATCACGCTCACATGATGCTCCAGTACATCATGAATCAAGCGCCGAGCGCCTACTTTACGTATCGAGTAAACGCTAACTTAATCGTTACTTGCCAAATCATGACACTTGCCTTTTTCTTTGGCTTGTTAATCTCACAACCATACTTATATTTATACAATCATATTTTTTCAGTTGAATATTGAAATACAGTTGAAGATTGGGAAGATACTTCAGCGGAAAGAACCTAATGAAAATGTAACGGAACACGTTTCAAGAAAATGGTATTGAACTTGGTGACAAGAAACATTCATATATTTGTAATTAAGTATAATGTTTATATACTATTTAATTTTCGACATTATTATGAGCTGTGTTTTGCCGAATAAATATTGTTACTGAATACAAGTGATGAAAGTGAGCATTTTCTACATGAGTGTCGGTGATCGAAACCGACAAGAGTTAAAGAGGTCTACATTTCAACACCAACATCAAACTATGTTATGCGAATGCATTATGCGAGAAAATATCTGCATACAGTACCAACCAGACTGTGCAGAAAAATAGGGGAGAGTGGGGTACAGTGAATAAAGGTGCACTGTGAATATTTTGCATTAGCTTTATTTATCGCTTTAATAATCCGGTATTCTTTTTTCACGAATTTGCTCATCTGTGTGATACTAATATTGGAGTAACTAAATAACGTAAGATACTTTCAATTATACCTGAAAAGTCTTGTTCTTGGTTTTTTTTACCTCAAACTAGGAACTTTTCTGTGATTTTTGATTGAAGAGGTAACTTTAGTTCACTTTTTTATAATGAAAATGATTTTAAAGCTATATGTAAATTATATACTTGTGCCGGAAAATGTGTCCTCTAAGGAATAGGTGGGACAATAAGGTATCTAGAAAATTACAAATAAAAATTACACCACTACAACATTTGTAAAAAAAAGGGATCCACTGTACCCCACTCTCCTCTACTATGAAAATTCAGTCTTGCACTCGCGCAGAAAAATATCACATTCTGTGGAGTGAAGTTCAGGTAGAGTTCTTATGAAAACTGTCACCACTCTTAGTAACCTCGTATGTCACTATTGAATCGGAACTGAGATACGTACGCACTATAGGAGTATCTTAAAGTCCGTTGGCTCAACTGCTACTTTTATTCCTATGTAAAATAAGAGTGGCAGCTGGTAACCACAGTTACCAAAAGCTATTGAGTGGCTATTATGGATCGAATATTCGCTGTGTCGAAAATCGTAGAAATAATGTATCCTAAAATCAAAATTAATGTTTCGATTGGACAATCGACGTATATTTGTGACCGAGATTGTCATCCCATAATCTCGGTCACAAATATACGTTGGCTCGACTGCTACCGGCTCGAATATTCGCTGGGTCGAAAAGTGTATAAACGAGACCATAATTGTAATTGGTTACCGGCGCAAACATCACACTTGTAAACAAAATGTAAAAATTGTCTCACTTGTACTCTGTTTGGTTAGGTATTTTAAAAAGGTAAAAAATCTTGCACTATCTTTTTATTGAAAAATGTATTTAAAAATCCAAACTAGGTACTTAATGAATCAAAACAATGTAAATCACTGTATTCCTTTGTTATATTACGTATATTTGGTAAAACTTATTTTCTACTTGTAGTTTTCAATAAAAAGATACTGCAAGATTGTTTACCTTTTTTTAAATATCTAACCAAACCGAGTATAGAATATAGAGCAAGAATATATTATGTATACAGGGTGTGGCCTGTAATAGGAGCAAAAAATGAAACGGTACACTAATAACCCAATAAATAGTCATAATTTAATAGTTAAAACTTAAAAAAAAATTTTTTTTTTCAAAAAAAAAACAATTTTTTTCCCGTTTCTTATGTACTTTTACTGCAGTCGACTTATACCAAAAAAGTTAAATCGGTGTAACACAAAAAAAAATTTTTTTTTGCTATACCAGTTAAAAAACCATGAGTTCAAAAAAACTTTTTAGCTCATTTAGTTTTATGTCCACTGAACTACCAATATGTTTAATCATTAATAAGGTACAATGTTGTGATACCTAGATACATCACTCATAGGTCGTAACTTTAACATACTGTTTCTCCTTAATGAATAACTTTAAAACACTGGGACCTTTTGCGAATAACTAGAGGCAGTCAGAGGAGTCTTCCATTTGATTTTTTGCTCCTGTTATAGGCCACACCCTGTATAAAAACTATAATATGTATGTGTCAACCATTCGGCAACCCATTATCTCGATTACATCGTTAATAGTAGCCCCAAACTTTGGTATTAGGTACTATTCGTCATCTATTTACTGAAGTATTCCTACATGGATATAAAACAATTTGTACATAGCACAGACGTTGATACAAGAACAGACGAGGCGATGAACTTTCGATACTCAACAGATTGAAACCTATGTTTAAGCTATGCATATATTTAGGCCACCAATATTTAAATTTTGCGAATATTAGTTCTCAGCAGAAGAGTACAGAAGAGTAGGTAGGTACTGTAGCCGTGCCATGAGCTGGAAAGTAAAGGATACGTAATTACGTAAGGTTTTACTCGATGCGTGCTACGTGCATTCTATCGTGCTCGCGCTTACAAATAGGAGCGAGCGCGATGGCCTGCTCAACGTATTTAATAAAACCTAATGTTACCGATACTTGCAAAGTCATGGTACGGCTACTGTTTATTATATTTACTGTATCGTTGGCCAGTAAGTTAGGGTTTTCGATCTTTTGCAGGCAACGCTATATAGGCGTGTGGTCCAAACAGCTGTCAGATTCATAGGCACTGAACATAAAATATCGAAATTCTAATTGTATTTGGAGGTAACCGTTATAATGGCGGGACCGGATCCTGAATTCGATCGATTCATATTGCATTATTTAGTACTGAATTTGTACTATTTAGTACCTGTTGTAAAAAAATTGTACCTCTTCTATTTCAAAGTTATATTCAATCAGTCTGGTCCCGCCATTATAACGTTATAAGGCGGAACCAAATCCTGAATTCGATCGATTCATATTGCATTATTTATTTAGTACTGAATTTGTACTTTTTGGTACCTGTTGTAAAAAAATTAGTACCTCTTCCATTTCAAAATTATACTTCAAACAGTCTGGTCCCGCCATTATAACGTTATAATGGTGGGACCAGGTCCTGAATTCTGTCCATATTCTGTCGATTCATATTGCATTATTTAGTACTGAATTAGTACTATTTGGTATTGATACCTCTTGTAAAAAAATTAGTACCTCTTCCATTTTAAAATTATATTTCAAATAGTCTGCTTCAAATGATCTGGCGGAACCAGACTATTTCAAATATAATTTTGGAATGAAAGAAGTACAATTTTTTTACAACAGGTACCAAATAGTACAAATTCAGTAAGTACTAAATAATGCAATATGAATCGACAGAATATGGACAGAATTCAGGACCTGGTTCCGCCATTATAACGTTTTAATGGCGGGACCAGACTGTTTGAAGTATAATTTCGAAATGTCTCGCCATTATCGTTATAATTACATTTGGATCGTTACATTTGGAGTTTATTAATTTCATAAATGTATGACGACTAGAAAACGGTCGCCGAACTGAAGATTGGGCCCTAAAACAGGAACTCAAAATGACTGACACTAAACAAAATTACTAGAACTTTGTTCATTTCATCCTTTAGTAGATTGGCTACCAAACCAGCTTCGAAATGGGATTAAAATCCCAATAGGTAACTGGCTTTAAATCGGGACTTATCATTACCGGTTTGTAATCAGGTTTGTACCAAATCCAGATACGAGATGGGAAAGTTAGTCCCATTTCATCCTACCAGACGGGAAACTATAATTCCCATTTGGCAGCCAGCTATCAAATCCGAATACCAAACGGTAAGTACTAAAGGCATTTCATGGGAATTGACTCGGAAACGTTTATTTATTTTAGAAAACATTATTCCTTATGTAATGGTTTTAAGAATAAATAAACCACAAAATATATAGAAAATTCAATTCGCGTATTTATTTTGACAGTTTGTTGGTCCTTACGCCATATCACCGCCCCAGTGTCAGAAAAAATATTAAAAACCCTCACTGAGGAAGCGGCAGTGTGAACAGCCAACGATCATCTACATATATATATAGGTATATTTGTTGATTTTACTGACATAGGATCTATATCTACTCTTTGTTTAGTGAGCGAGAAAAAAGTCGACAAATCATCCCTTACTCGCCTCCTGTGGAACCAGTAGCCGTACCATGAGCTGCCCCTGCGTTATTAACGCGGACTTACATAGGTGCTTTCTATACGGGTGGCTCGCCCCAAGACGCGATTACGGCCGGGATGGAAAATTAAGTCCGCGTTAAAAACGCAGCGGCAGCTTATGGTAAGCACACAGTGCCTGAAAGTATCCTTTCCCTCTCTAGTACGTTTTGTAGATACTAGGTTCAAGAAGTACCTACCTACCTACCTTCAAAAAATTATAATAATACATTCTGTTGCAATGCTATCAGACAAACATCTACAGCTAGGAAAACAGCCACTATCAACCATTTGACCATTGCCGTCGGCTATACTAAATAGGTGGCCAAGAAACAAATACCTACATTCCCGTGAGGTTGGAATACAGAGTCCCTCTAGAAGGTTTTTAAATGTTTCAGAGCGGTCGATAATAGTACATTGTGCATCTAGGGAGGTAAGTACAGTATCACTAACGAGAGTGTTAGAAGCCCGACGCCGTAGGCGGAGGGCTTTTGATGACTCGAGTTAGTAGGTATGCCTCTTACCGATTGTGATGCATACAATGTTTTTATAACACTTGCAGACAAAGAATATGTTATGAGACGAAATATTGGTATTCCCTAAGGAATTTCACTTTTCTATTACTCCCACTGCAATATGCACAAGCAATGGCGCGCTTAGAAAGCAAATGTGATGAAAAATGTTGAAACCGCGTAAAATAGTAGGTATTAGCTACTGTAACATGCCTAGGTAGTAGGTACTTCTGAAACATGAACTAAACTCTAGGGGGTCTAACTACACTGCATCCTAATACTCCTGAAACCTCTCTGACAACGGAAATACAGCACCTTGTTTATATGGTATAAAGCATCCGAAAATTGAGCGTCCAGCTGTTCGCCTGTGTCTGGAAAATCTTCGTTGCGTTTGTATTTAAGTAAGTACTCGTACCTAACCTACTTTTATTTGATATCGGACAATCTAATTAGCATCTTATGGGATGGTAGGCGAAAATGTAGGTAAACTTAGACAGGATAACACTATCCTTACATATTATGTAATGTAAAATGTTAGTTGGAGACTAACATAGTAGGTATGTAGGCTAACATTTAGTAATATAAATGTTACTCCAACAAGGTCTAAAATCTAAATGTCCGATAAACTACTAGTACATCATCAGTATCGTAGTTGGTAATAAAGCAAGTCGGCAAATGTCCATCAAATCATTCAATTTGGTCTACTACTACGTGTCTAATGAATATATTTCTTCAATCTTCTAACTCCATAGAACTACTCAAAATACCTACACATTTCATTACTTATTATACTTGAGGCCCTAGCACATCTTGTACAACAATATTGGCAGCAATTTGTGACCTGCTCGCAACTTCTCATCTCTTTTGAATCAATGTAAACAAAAAGGGACGGGTAGCCGCGACAAGGTTCCTGTCATGCACGATATGTGCTAGTGCCGTTGATCAAGTATAATACTATGAATTTCTTAGGTCAATCTATACTCGTAATTATATTGCCACATTGTTCCTAGCGAATAGAGACCCGCTGCGGTAAATACTAGTGTTTTGGGACATAAGTAACTTTCTTGATAACTATTTTATTTACCAGTAAGTAGCTGTACCAAAAAATATAATACCGTACATAACATTATAGTTGTACATAACGGCGACGGAAGGTATTACCCGAAGAGTACGGGAATAACTTCTTTACTACAGCTGTTGTTATATCTGTACAGTTAAAAGTAGGGATTTTAATACCAAACCAACAGTTGGTTTTGCTTCACAAATATACAATACTAGTCATTTCCTAATTGGCGCCCTCTAGTTAGAACTTAGACCATTTAGAAAAGCTGTTCTTTTAACTGGCGCCATCTAGTTTATTGAGGAGTAATGATTGTACAACTGACATTGGGTACTGACGGGAGGTGTAGTAGTGTGCGTTACAGGGTAAAATTACATAATTTTCTAGTTTTTGCATTATTGCGATTTAGAAGAACAGTATTTTGTGCAGGTTGCTATCAATTTGTACATTAGATTTTTTGCTCCTTGCGCGTATCTCAAAACATGTTAACTCTGATCTTCGGTTTAGCAGAAAATGACGAAAATATGGTGTTTGTGCAATTGTAGCGCCATCTTTTAGCAGATAAGCGGCAGGGATAGGGTCGAATCCACCTTAAATAAATTTATAGTTTGCGAATGGTACTCAATTTTACTTAATAAAATATTTATTAATTAGTAAAAATGTTTATTACTTAATGTTATTATTTTTGTTTTAGCAACAATCCACTGAAGAGAGGCGGAAATCCCTCTTGGATCATCATTGGGCTATTCCGAGCAAAGATAGGATGTCCATCGATCAAGGAAGCGAGGTAAATATATGTAAATATTTAGTACATCCAATAATGTTGCAATAATGTTGGTGCTTCATAATTGCTCAAAAATAGTACCTTCCCTAGTATATTATGTCATTCCGCTGTAATAACTTTTTCATATTATATTTTTGAGCCGATTCTTTCGACACGTATTTTCGCAATTCACTATTCTATGAATACTTAAATATACTAGTACTTGTATTCTAAATTTTATTTATGCATGTTTCTGAAATGAGTTTAATGTCTCATTCATCCATGATTTGTGTCTGTCAGTCCAAGTCCAGAACGGTGACAGAAACATAATATTTTAATACAATAACCTAGAAATGATTATATTATTAATCTAGAAATAACAATCCGCAATCAGTTTTACAGAGAACTGTTTATATCGGACTGAGCGTAGAGCGACGACGTGTTTCAGGTGTCTTCGAGCACCGACCACAAGGAGGAAGGCGGGGAAGGGGCCGAAGGGGGCGCCGCTTCGGGCACCGAGGCCGACGAGGCGGGCGACGAGGCCGCGCCGCAGCCCGCAGACGCGCTACACCTCGTCAAGCTGTCCTACCACGACTCTGGTATCGACATCCGCGACCCGTTGCTGCATGTCACGCCCGCTAAGTCAAAGAAGGTGCGTATGTTTTGACGTTTATATTACGGCTAAGAAGCGCGAGGCCGGGTCGGGCGCCGAAGTCGACGAGGCGGGCGACATCGTAGTCGATATCATCATCAAATAAGCTTTCAAATCAGCTCCATACTAAAATTAGACAAAATATCGCACATAAAAGTGCTTTCTCTGTAATTATGTAAGTAAATATTGATGTTCATATTCGTAGATTTGTCTCATTTTGCTGCATTTATTCACATTCCAAGCGAAACTAATTTATTTGTCAATCTTTTGTATTTAATAATTACATTTTCTTCATAAACATAGCCACAACGCTTGCACTAACCAGTAATTGTTCATCTATTGCATAATCGAGAACTAAGTTCACTGACTACCCCCTATATAGAAAATTTAAGTGGGGGAGGAAGTCAGTTAACTTTTTTACGAATATTCATTGGCACAAGTATGTACATTATCTAATATCTTGGCTTAGCAATTTTTTGCCAGATTGTTTTATGTTGCACCACCACTTTTAGTTTTAGCTCCTATTGTTATCAACATGCTAAACAAAATTACCAGTTCATATTTATACCACCTTTCATAATAAGAGCTTTGTATTATACTACATATTAACATATTGTTTCGTGCTGAAACTATTTCATATGAACACAAAAGTTACATAACATGAAAAAACTATTTTTTGCGATTTCGAGAAGTTCATTTGAAATAGTTTGAACCACGGTTTCATTATTAACACGCATGATTTTTTAGGGGCATTGCATTCACGAGCCATTTCACGATGAGTATTATCACGAAATAGACACTATTTACGAGTCGGAGGACGAGCACCCTATGTGCGACGTGAAATACGAGGCCAAGTTCCTGTCGTGTTTCGGAGTGCACCACGACTCGGACGCGAGCCCGTACGACTCGCACATGAGTCCGTATGACTCGCACGACGAGGTGAGGCGGAGGAGGAAGGCTTTCTCTTCTCCGTGTTGGTCTTCGGTTGGTCACTTCGGTTGGCTCTTGGTTACTTCTACACCTGTGACGAAGGGATATTACTCGGACGGAATGCTGTAAAATATGCTAGCCGCAGTTTACGCAAGTCGTCATTTGATTGATGGGTATATTGGCATACGTAATCGCATCTCAAGAACGTGCTTAGTAGACATGCCTTCTAAGGCCCTACGTACTGGAAGAGGGAACACGGGTTACTCTCATCATCATGAAACACCTGTCAATGTTAATTTAGTGAACAAAACTGCGGCTACAATATTTTCATTTCCTTTGTGTGTCTTCTTTTTCCTTTGACTATTATACCTAAATCTACATTTTGCTATATTTGCTCTCGATACAAAAAATATCTTCGCCTGCTCTTATCTTTCTGGTATTTCGATTTTTTGGTGTCAGTGTGTCGTTTACAGATGTAGTTTTGTAATGTTATCTAATTTTTGCCATCGTATTATTACGGAATCCGGAAATAGCTAATTCACATTGCTGTCACAATCTATCTATTGCACTCTAATGCTAATTGACACAACGATAAATATGGTAATTCCGTGGAAATATGATGTGATGGCAAACTAAACTTTCACTACAACCGTATTGTACTTATTTACTTTGAAGGTGTGCAGTCATTAGTATTACAATATACATATTTTAGTCCTGTAACTTATAAAAGGAGAATTTCCTGCATTAACGGTATTTAAACCTGACATTTAACACTGAGCGAACAGCCTCGCAAGGAATCACCGCGCCAGGCAGCGAGGACGAGTGAGGAAGAGGAGTTGGGTAAAAAGTAATCAAATTACTTACTTCTGTAATAGTACATTACTATAGAGGACGGGAAACGAAGGGTTACAGGCCAAGTAGATATATCTGGCCGAAGGAACTGAGGCCAGATAGGAATACGCGGCCTGTAACCCTGTTTCTCGCCGAGATTTGTATAGTGCTTTTCTCAAACTTGCCATGAAATAAAACTACCTAACTGATTTCGCCGGACTATTTGATTTATAAATAAACCAATAGTACAGTATCGTACATCATTAAAAAAAAACATTCGCGCCTAACTTTTTTTTTAATCTGTTTGAGGTATCCTTTTACCTGGTGGTATAGACATTAGTTTTTAGGTTATTTTTTTTTCTGTGGCTGAATGTCAAGACATAGTGTCACAATTTGACGTTTCAAAACAAAAAACAGTTTGTTTGCAGTCCTAGGTGTGAAATAAATACATGAAATCTCTTTACATATCATCTTAGCATATGCCACCGGATACGTAGTTTCACACCTGGACCTGCAAACAAACTGTCCTTTGTTTTGAAACGTCAAATTGTGACAGTAGGTCTTGACATTCAGCTACAGAAAAAAAACCGTAGAACTAATGTCAATATCACCAGGTAAAAGGTTACCTCAAACAGATTGATGCCCAGTTCACAATATTCTAGTAGCATTCCAGTCCAGCAATCCAATCCAGTACTGGAATGCGACTGGAATAATGTGAACAGACACTGGAATGCACTGGAATGCTTCCATTCCAGTGACTAGAAAGACCGTCAACTTTTCATTCCAGCTGACCCAATCCAGCGGCACTGGAATAATTTAGATAGCCATTCCAGTTCCAAACCAGTACTAGATCATTGTCAGCGATGTGTTTCCAATCCAGCTACTCTTAAAATACTGAAGTAATGTAAACGATATGCTCCAGTCCAGCACTGGACTGGATTAGACCGCTGGATTGCTGAACAGGAATAATGTGAACCGGGAATTAAAAAAAGTTTGGCGCCCAAATTTTAAATGTTGTCATGTTACTGTTCGGCGAAATCGGTTCGTTTTATTTCATGGCAAGTTTGAGAAAAGCGCTATACAAATCTCCGCGAGAAACAAGGTTACAGGCTGCGTATCCCTATCTGGCCTCAGTTCCTTCGGCCAAATATATCTACTTGGCTTGTAACCCTTCGTTTCCCGTCCTCCATAGTAATGTACTATTGTATACGTGCACTTCGTAATCTAGATTACACAGTCTACATACAGAACAACCGAAAGGAGTAATCGGATCACTTTTTGCCCAACTATGCCTTGTAGGTTAGAATGTTTAGGTTATGGAGGATCCAATGTAGATGTGACTCCAGGTATACAGCGACGCGGACATCGTGCTGTCGGCGGACTGGGTGCCGCCGGTGTGCCTGCCGCGCGCCGAGCCGCCGCTGTCGGCGCCGCCGCTGGGCGAGGCGGAGCGAGCGCCGCGCAAGCCCGCCGCCGTCTCGTTCTCGCTCGACGGGAACAACCAGAAGGAGGACGCCAATAAACCGGACAAGAAGAATAAGGTACGAGACACGTTTTTATGATGAGTCTTGATGCTTTTTCTGCCACTATGGAGCGGTGAGATGGCCGTACATACTGTGGCGTAAGGTCCAACGAACTGTCAAAATATATGTGTACCTATGAATGTGACTGCTGACACCTCACACCTACGTAGCGCCGACTGATAAAATCCAAAATCCTCATTAGTAGTTGCCAGTGTGTTACTCCGTGTATCCGCCGCGCCGCTTCATTACAGCCCGCGTTGACCGAAATCTGTCTGGTCCAGTGGTCAGCGCAAAACATACATAAATTATCCCTAATGCGTCAATTAATATTTGATTTTCACTATTCTCGAGTACGTATTAGGCGCGAATCAACACGATTGGCCCGACAGTTTTGTACGATACACATAAATGAATTTAGCCTACAGTGACACTTCTGCGCCTATTTATTCTGTGTAGTTACATCAACACTGAACAGACTGATCAAAATTAATCAGGATCAAATTCATTCCACGAATACGCGCAGATTTCTTAAAACGAATCTAGTTCTAAAGCTTTAATGATACGATAATACGAATCAAAACACCCGTCTTCATGTGAGAAACAATTTATACTATTTTTTAAACTACGCTTTCAATAGAATTTAACAATCGGGTGCCGGTGACCGATGGTTTCATGTAATCTATCTTTGTTCTACGCAGGCCCAGTGAAAGCCAGAAACTGTGGCAAAATTAGTATAATAAGTAAAAAGCTATAGAACAAGTTGTTTCAAAACTAATCCCTTAATGTACAAATACAAGAGAAGCAGAAAGAAGTTGTATTAAAAGGGATCGAAAGCACAGATGACTGTCAGAAGGATTGTCAGAAAAGTTTGCTCACCTTTGTGTGGCGTGCGTACGTGCCTATTGTCACGAAGGTATATTAGATAGCGCGATACGCATGCAATAATGTAACGTCAACGGAAATGAGTCAACTATGGATGAATGTCGTGAACCCAGCATTTCGCTTGTATCAAAGATATGCCCTCCTATATAATATTTATACTGACAGGTAACTAAGCTGCTGTAGTAAACTTAGGCTATAATACTTTTTACAGACATCCGCAATAAATTAATATTACTTACTTCACGTAAAACACTTGTTTATACATATGTGGAAAGTGTAGTCGAGTGTGCCGGTCTAAAATAGGTCATAAGATTCGCTGCCTCTCTTATTTAGTGAAATCATATCATATTATGACGTCTAAGGTCTGATGATGATGAAAAGTAAAAAAAAACTGGAATAACTAAGCAAATTAAAAAGAGTGTGCAATTTCATAAATATATCAATGGCGTCTACCAGTAATGTATTGTTCTATAGGCGAAATTGATCCCTTGATAAGCGAAAACTCACTTATCAATCCATCTGGTACACAAACAAATCGAAAACATTGTCACGTTACGCATACTTTTAGCTACACCTATCTATTGTGCTGTCATACTGATTACATTACGCCCACATAAACGGGGTCACTGATATGACAGATAACTAGAGATTCTTATCGGGTGCTTCAACCTCGTCATGTTGCTACTGTTTACAAAGCTCTCATTTTTCTCTTAACACAATGGAGTTTCTAGAATGCATATTATATTTTGGAACTATATTAATAGCAGCGTTGAAATCTGTACGTATTTTTTTCTTTTCTCCGTTTGTACTGATGTTCAGTAATCGTAATTACATTTACATACAAAAATACCAACTCGAGGTCCCTTAATCTTGTCTGTCTTATTCCTTTCGGTCTTATAAACATATTGGTAAGACCGAAATAGGCAAACAATACTCATCGGCTTGCTTAATTGGACATAGTTAAGGAAAAAAGCTCCAATCCATAAAAATCTGTCAACTAAATTTAAATCTTATGTCAAAAGGGAAAATCTGAGTGACAAATTTCAGAGGTTGTGTCCTTCTTCCTTAAAGATGAGAATCATCAAAAGAGAAGAAGATTATGAATAAGGGGGCTAGACAATAACATTATGTCACGTATAGATGCTGAAGCGGCTGTCGTACCCGCTGTCTTGGGTGGAAGGGCTCACGGGCGAGGGCGGCGCGCCGGGCTCCGGGGAGTCGCTGCCCGCCTCCGACTCGCACACCACCAGCGTCTTCTCCAAAGTTTTCAACAGGTACCGTCTTCGCTTCGCCGCGACATGATCCACACGAACCATCACCATAGACAACTGAACTGTCATAAATGTTATGGTGGTACAGGTGGTAATTTGGTTTTGAAAGTAGATAGCACTGCAGTGTGAATTTTTTCTTAGACTCACACATAGTTGCATTAGCTGCAATTTTGAATCCGTTAATGTTCGCTATGGTAATTCAGTTGTCTGTGCCACTGATAATACTGAAACTTCCGCATACAAACCGCGCTCGTATGAATCCACCAAGTTTCCAGTCCAACCTCAAGTTAAAGGTGATTATGAAACCTTAATAAAAGGACTAATATCATAAATAATGTGCTATGACACAAACTCTGCACATGAACCGCGATGTCTCTTTTGGAATCGGTACTTTTTATAAAAGCTACCAGAAGATTAATGAAATTGACTTTAATACGACAGGTTGACAGACCCATCGACGTACTTGTATGTAACCGCTTGAATGAGATGTTGCGCCACGGCCTGACGCTATAACACTGGTTCAACAGGCTCCTACTATACCAACATCACAACTAGCTGACACCCTCAACACATTATTTTCAATGTGTCTATGATACTAAATCATTATCTTCCAATCGCCTTTAAAATAGCTTTCACTTTCGCGTATGTACTCATATAATACGTAAACACTGTAATATATTACTCACAAAAGTAATTATTGCTGAAGCCTAACATAGATTAATGATTGCAATGAAACATTTTTGTTTTGCTACCGTGGATGCTATCCGGATTTGACTCGGGCCGCTCTGTTCATTGCTAAAGCTCGCCAATGAACCTAGTGGAGTTCGGTACTGGTTTGTTCCTGAGTAAAACCCCCTCCGAAGAGGCGCCGCACGACGCGCTCGCCGCCCCGGGGTACGTCACTCGCTGCCGGAGACTCCATGTGCCAACTCGTTATGTGAATGTCTGGCTTGAGGATACATCGAGACCACAACGCCCTTGTCCTTCTGGCTCGTGCCTCTACCGCCCACTTACGAAGTCTGCGCACTTCTTATTCACATACAGGGTTTCGTATCTGAAGCTGCATTGGCGAAGCAAAAGCTGATTGCGGCATGCACTTCCTAAATAATCGGCTAAGTAATTGTACTATTCGAACATTGTAATTAAAGTGTATACAAAGAAAATTACAAAAGTTGCAGAAACTAGTTTAGCGTACGCTTTTGTACTAAATATTTAAGAAGCTTAAACTTATACAGAACTTTTAAAGTATCTTTTATTGAATAGTTAAACTGATCTAATTCTGTTAGAACTTGTCTACTTACTGAATATATTGACAGCTGTACATTTGAGACTTATATAATGCCCGAGAGTTGCAGCTAAATATACGAAACCCTGGAATAGACTTCTATTTTACTAACGAGCCGTGACATTAGAGAGGGGTGAGCCGATTCGAGCTCAGTGGAGAGTCGCTGTGGTCAATGTCGTCTCCTATTTTTAATTCACGTTATTCTTTTAGAAAGCAATTTCACAACTGTCTCTATGTTACTACTGTCTTGTGTTAGCTAATTTTCGATTGCGATTACAAACAAATTTGTATTTTATGTTAATACCTGTTTTGCTTTGTTATTCTAAATGAGGTTATATCGTCCGGAATGGCATGTTGTATCTGTGTTAGGAAGAGAATAGAACCATTGTACGGATTTAATCCCCGTATAGCGAAACCTAACGTTGAACTTCCATGTAACTCATGATGCACCCTAGTATATCATAACATAATATTGTCATGAAATGAATTATCATAATTCATAACATCAACTTTCTTTGAGCGTCGATTTATTCATCATCATGTGGCATTTTCATTGTACCAAGAGCACTTAAATTATTATGGCACTATTATTGTTGTGTTAATTGTGCATTGACTAAATGTTTAAAGCATGAGCTTGTAAATGTTCGGCTGTAAGAAGCAGACGCCAACTGTCAAGTATTCGCGAGTGGTTTCTGCGGACGTTTATACCCCTGATGCCAACTGCCCCATGTCCCGTGCTTCGTGATGACGAAGTATCTCCCTCGAATGAATCTAATTAATGTTGTTGCGTTAAAATTCTAGTTGTAATGTGTTTGACTCGTTATAAATACATGTCTAAGATTACGCGGAAGCTTGAACATCCTGCCAGGTAATTATTAAAAAGCTTACTCGGAATTATGCTTTGTAAACTAGCTTAAAATATGTATATAGACATCTGTCCAAAAACATTTGGGTAACAATAGTAAGTACCGGTTGGCCGAAATAATGAAAATCCCGGATCAATGTTCTTGGACACTGTCGATTTAAAATTTCCAGTGGAAACTGGCGTAGGAATTCTTCTCCGGTTATTATGTGCGAGTATATGGAAATGTTAAATTGTTTTTATGTTTGCAGGAACTAATTAATGACTTTGACTTGTTATCAAGTTATCATTTACCTGTTTTAATGGAATGGAAAATTTGCGTACTTATAGCTAGTCTGCTTAATTGCTCAACAATTATTTTCGTATATTAAATTATCTTCGTTTTAATGGTTAGTATATGATTGAAATCGATTTTCTGAGACTGCCATAAAATGAAACATAAATGTGCGTGTGTAATAAAACCTTGGTCGTGTTACTTTTTGGAGAAATGCACGTCCATCGTGCTACAATAGTTTTCATATGACATTCGACAGACATAGTGAACAAAATTTTAAAATTCCACATTCAGTTTCGGCGAATAGCGGAGGCAGGACCTTGCAACGATATAAAGATTGCAGCAAAGAAGACGATAGGACTAGGGATTTGTTAATTATTTAATTAGAACGTTTCATAATGCTTGTAGTGTACATACACTGAATAGTAATTTTCTATAGTAAAGAAAAAACACCTAGTCAAAAAAAATGTAAGTTGCGCCTCGGATGACTAATTTAGCTTGTCGGTGTTGATATAAAACATTTAACGTTTCGTTTTTGGATGGTGATGTAAACTCATAAGTGCATAGATGGACTGTACAAGTGTACAGTCATCGGCAATATTATCTTATTCTTGCGCTATGAAGGTCACAAAAATATCTGACAATCTGAATTTTACTAACGTGTCACATATTTTTGCTGCCCTCATAGCATAAGATGTAATGTATACACGTTTTGCTGTACTTATAGATAGGTTTGTCAGAGTAAATAGGCAGGGAGTACTGGTTTATATCCCTCCGTGATACAGCGTGTGTGTGCAGGCGCAGCTCGCTGGGCGGGTTCGGTCGCGCGACGCCGAAGCCGGCGGCTGGCGTGCAGCCGCGGCTCGACTACCGCAGCATGGTCTCTGTCGACGACATGCCCGACCTCTTCGCTTCTTTCGACAGTTTGTAGCATACTATTTGTATTCCATTATTTCTCAATTTTAGGGCGTTGTGATTGTGACGGAAGTAAGAATACGTTTGGCTGCTATACTTACTTAATGGGTAAAAACACCAGTAGGTAAATAGAGTGAAAAGGAATGTGATTGATCGCTGTACATCCGAGGTAGAGTAAGCCTAGCGACGATTTGTCAACACTTCAACTTTTCACGTAATTACTACTAAGGGATTAAAGTGCCACTGACCATTCATTTATTGATGATTGATGATGGACAGAAGCATCATCAGAGTGAACGAACTACTGTAATCGTCAATTTGCTTTGAATGTGTCACACGTCATATCATAACATTTAGAACAACAGAGGGCACTATTATGCAACTAAATAAGGGGCATATCTTTACTCCCTTATTCTTAAGCGTCTCTTTACTTTGCAAGTCTATAGTTTTGGGACAATAGTTATTTGTTATACAAGGGTGCAAAGTTGTATTTTAACCTTCTCTATATATATATATATCCCGGATTCTAGGGTTGAACCATGAGCTCGCGAATAGATTCTATGGTTGAACCACGAGCGGATCGAGTGGTTCGAAAATAGAATCCTGAGCGAAGCGAGTGGTTCAAGAATAGAATCCTGAGCATATAGAGTGTTGCAATACACACGAGCTAAAATAACTTTGCAGCCGTGTGTAACACAAAACTTTTCACCTTCCTTAAGTGAGGAAACACAACATAATAAAAACAACTGATGTATGTAAAATAAACTTTTATTTTAAAAAATCAAGGGAACTTTGCACTCTTGTGGATAAAACGCAACGTTGCTATCTGTTTTTAAAGAATAAAAAAGCCCTTTCCGAGCAAGGAAGGTGAAAACAATACTTATAGACTCCCGAAGGTAAGAGACGTTTATGAATAAGGGGGTTAATCCTCAACCCGCAGAGTTGATCCCGCGCCCCGCGCGGCCCAGCGACGACCCGCCGCTGTACCTGCGGCTGCGGATGGGCAAGCCGGCGGGCCGCCCGCTGCCGCGCACCACGCCGCTCATGTCCTACGGCCGCAAGCGCATGAAGCCCGAGTATTGGTTCGGCGTGCCTAGAAACAGGTTGGTTTGCATTTCTTTACCGTGACCAACACAACGAAGAGGTCTATTGCAGTCTCGCTCGATAGTCTCATCAAT
>JALPQI010014506.1:0-32376 GCA_025490895.1 Thaumatotibia leucotreta | reverse complement strand
TATGTATACTTATCTAATTTATGATTTGTGAAATAGATAATCAGGTAAATTGGATATGCTTGCCATCAAATATGTTAATTCTTCGTGAAATTAAAAATTAAACGTCTGACAAAATCTTTTTGGAAATGCATTGATGTTGTTATTTATATCAACTCAATAGGAAAATAATAGAATACGAGTATGTACGATAAATACTCGCCTGTACCATAGTCAGTGTTCTGAAGAGTTATTTTCCCTGATCCCGCTCTCCCTTTTCCGTTATAAAACCACACGTGCCGGTTTGCGGTGTCACTCCTTCACCGTGGAAAATATTCCCACACGTACTAAGAAATTCGGCAATTCCTTCATATTAAAAAGTGGAATTGGACTATTAAAAAGTGGAATTCTTTACCGGCACATGTGTTTCCGCATTCCTATAAGTTGGGACCCTTTAAACGAAGCGTCAAGAAGCATCTAGCGGGCCAGCAAGGCGGTGGCAACTAACAGGTTACTGATTGTCTCCTATTCGTTGCCGCCGCGATTTGGGCTCTACTTTTCACTTACGATCAGGTGGAGTGGAGCCACTTTGTTGTGCCAACATAAAAAAAAATTATAACCATAATGTAACTGACCGTTCGCGGAATATCTATATCAGTGTTGCCGGTGAGCTTTTGGTCCGAATTTTGATCTTTTTCTGGTTTATCTTTTGCGGATCTTAGATCAAATCGGACCATTTCGGATCTTCATAAATACTCCTCATTTTTTGACCATACGCTGAAAAATATTCGGTTATTAGGACTATTAGAGAGAAGGCCAAGGACAAAAAAAGTCAGGCGGATCTTTTGGGACTTATCGGATCTTTTTGAAGCCAAAATCGAAGCAAATCATAATACGAAGCTGGCATCACTGATCTAAATATTCGAATTCCAATAAATTCGAATTCCAATACTATTTAGAAACCCAGACGGTAGAAAGAACGAATAAAATGGGCTCCCGGCCTGAATTGGTAGTGGATCAGCTTAATCAAATCATCACATATTTAAAAACTAAGCAGAATTAATCAGAACAACCATGGAGATGTGTATGTGTATGTGATGTAGGTATTAGGTCTCCAGCCTATCTCAACCCACTGCTGGGCGTAGGCCTCTTATTAACTATGCGTACCTATACATTAGGAGGTAAAGCGATATACGGACTAGGTACGATTCTATAAGAGAAGATGGACTTAAATTCGATGTGAAATAGGGAGACAAATTAAAATAGTGTCGTTTTTAGGTGCTTGATTGATTTTTCAGTTCCTGAAATTGTGCATATAACGGAATTGGGAATCTCAACGACGAAACAACGATATCCACCGAGAATGCTGGTTACACTAGTACCTAAATCAGGAAATGGTGCTTCTTGCTTACCATGGCTACGTTGCATCTGTATTAAGATACGGGCTCGTTCTGTGGGGTAATTTTTCCGAAACGGACAGGCTCTAAAAACACATGTAAAGCCTGGTAGATATATGTACAAATAATATTTGAGCATGCACACATACAATGTGGTAAATAGTAAATCGAATACAATGTGCCTGCCATTTTAATGTATGTAAATTATTTTATGCAAAAAAAAAATTAAGTCTAAATGCCCACTGGGCAAGTGTGTCCACTATTATGACGCTGCCGCACATCATCAATCTTCAATAAATAAATGATCAGTTACATTTAAATTCGTTAGTGGACTCTTACGATACCCACGGGAAGAGTTAGAGTAATGGCAAATGTATTCTTACGGCCATCATCACTTGGTGTAACAGCCATAAAGCGTGAAAAGTAAAGAACATAAACAATATGGCCGCAATTAGCGCGCGAGACAGATGCAGAAATAAAAAAGCTCCACAATAAATACGGAGTTTTTGTATGCAATCCTAACTAATTGTAGGATTATAGAGGAATGGAGTTTTTGAAACTCTTCCAGAAGTTAAAGTACAGCGGAGTTTCTAGAGTTATGAACCAGTTTTTTTCAAACGGAATGTTCTTCCTGAAACAAGTTTGAAGAAAGACGTGAGTTGGTAAAACTTTGTGATAATAAAGTTATCGGGAGTTTTTCTGATGTTTGTAACAGCATCTTACTCTGAACTTGGCAAATTAAATGAGTATGACAAGGTTCTGTGTTGGTGGATGGTATAGGCCTACCGGTCGCTTATGTTTTGAAGGTCCCGTTTTATCGTGCTACGCGTCACTTTCGCACTTGTATACTTGTTAGAACGTGATGGCAATGACGACAAACGACTATCTCGGGACCGTCATAATTTGTGTTATACCGTACAATTTGTTGTCAAATGATTTTTTAGGGAAATATTTTAATATTTTATGGTATGAAGAACACCTTCCATGTTTTCTGTAACGAAACAGTACCGAAAGGTTATTAGCGAACAGTAGCGAAACAGTTATTTAAGAGTCCAAGAAAGTGTTAGGTATATCGTAAAATAATAATAAATAAGTACATTAAGATACAAGTGTGAAATAAATTCAAATTCCTGTTCACATGTGTATCGTACGACGTTTTTCAGTACAGATCCCTTCGAAGTCTCGACTTAACAAAAATGAACCACTTCTCGCACTGTTGATCATAAAAAGCATCATCTGTACTTAAAAAAACACATTTCATTTTTTTCAATCTGTTAACCTACTTCCGAACTGATTCCCGTGAGGTTTCGTAATTATCACTGGCCGTAATTTCCCTTTGAATACTTAAAAGAACTCAAGATGATATTACAGAAGGACGAAGTACCTCAAAACAATGAGCTACTACCTTGATTTGGGACGTGACAAGTATTTGACTGAGTGGGTGCTTAGCGATGCTATTTGTGTTCAAGGCCTCATGGCATCTGAATTTTGCGAAGATTTGATTGAGGAAATAATATGGGACAAACAAACACGGTGCTCGTCAGCATTCCGAAAGATTTTAATGCTGAATTCCTGAGCATATTTAGAGTATTTTATGTTATATAAAATTTCCTGGATTCGGCTTGGTTTCAGAGATAATTAACCTCTTTCCGAAATAAGTTTTTCGACGTAACTCGTCATAAAACTTCTTTTTGATTACAATGCTACCACAATGTGTTCTAATATTACCACATGTTTTGCCAGACAATCAAAAAATAAGAATAGACTTGACGAAAAAACCTGGTCCTAAAAAAGTCTTGTATAAAATAATTTTGAAACAAATTGTTGTTGTGATAAAAAGTATTGGAAATGTTAAAAAGTATTCAAAAAGTGTAAAAAAAGGTTCTTTTTTGTGGAATTTGACTTTAGGTCTCATAATATTTTTTGTTTATTTTGATGTCTAGAATGCATAGTTAAAATTAAAAACTTTCGCAATGCTCGCGAGCACCGTGTCAGTACAAATTGAATCGGCCATATCGTCCTATTAACCTGCAAATTCCAGATATTTGCACGTGTTATGTTATTCGATAACGAATTTAATTATCATTATAATTAAATTGATTCTGCCAAAACCTGAGTTGTGCAGATAGCTGGTACCTATTTGAACTAATAGGACGATTATAAATATTGGAAGTCATATACCAAAGAAAAAACGGCCAAGATCACCAACGTCCGAGGTGGGGACCTTCAACGTTGGTGATCTTAGTTGGTTTTTCTTTGGTATATGACATCCAATATTTATAATTTATATAGTATTAAATAGTGTGACTACTGGGGAAAAATAAAAAGTACAAATCGAAATATTTAGTTAATAAATAATTTGATTCGTGTTTTCACAATACTTTTAATAGGGTGATATTCGTTAAAAGGAATAGAAAATAAACGTTGTTATTTATTGTGCAATAGGCTCCTTGTCCATCATCAGGTTTAATTATTGCTTGTGTTGTAGGTAATAATAAGTTATTACGAGCCTTTTTATGTGTGTTGAGTGTTGAGTTTAGTGGAATTGAGTCGTCATGGGCAGGACATAGCGCTTTTCTTAACATGGCGCATATTTCGGCACAACATCTTTGACAAATGAAAATAGAATATAGTTCAGCAATCAAAACTGATGGACCTATCAGAAATCATAACTATTTTGAAATAGCGGTTTAAGTTAATATGCGATAGTAATATAGCAATTCATTAGCGTGATGTATTGAAGGGCGGATGATATTTGTTAATAAATTTTAGGACCGTTTTTGAAAGACCATTTAGTATGGCGTGCAGCTTCCATGTTTTTTCTTTCGTAGAGAAACGCAGATTTGAGTATCTTCCCAAGTTGCGAACGTGCCAAGCCGTCAGATTCCAATGCTTTTATTTCGCGGCCTTCAATAAAGCAGGATGCTTATCCAAGTTGCCAATCGCTAGCGCTTAGTAGCGTATCGTAGTTTTCCCTTTCTGTCACTCTTTCATATTAGTGCTACAAAGACAGTTAGCTGCCTTTCGTTTACGATTGACTATGAAGCGTTAGCGATTGGCAACTTGTCTAAGCACCCAGGGATGACATTCCTGTTACGTATACAAAAACCAAATCATCTCAAATCTCAAACTTATATTCATAAATGCTCTGTAAAAACCACGTTTCAAAATGCGCCATGGGTAACACTATGGTCAGGCTACTATGATCTCATAAAGTTTAGGTTTGGCTTGTCGATTTTTGACAGTTATTCTGATGGACATTGCGATTCAATTTAGCTCCTAAACTGTATTAGTTGATCGTGGATACTACTTTTACTCGTAAATTTGGTTATTACCTACGAATTTGGCGGTTTGTATGGAGAATTTTGTGAAAAGTCTATTTTTCATGTCATACAATGAATTTTGTGCATACATTTTTAATGTCAAAATCAAAATAAACCAAAGTTTGCTAGTAATTTTAGACACTTCTGAGGCGTGTTTTGTATATTCTCTATTTTATAAAACAAGGTACTATCATACATTTATATTTATTCGAACAAATGTATCGCCAGCATATGGAAAGAGTTGTTTTCAAACTTTATTATTGATTATTACTTAATAAAAGAAAACAATTATTAGTGTAAAACACAATGCACTGTTTGTTGAAAACAAAAATAAAATGTAATTTACTATTTAGATAATAAAATTAGGGACCAACTAAAGTATTTGACCAAAAATGCCAATTTCATAGGTAAGGACCCAATACCTACCTATATATAATGTATAAAATACTTAGAAAATATATGGCGTGTGGTGACGGCAGTAAGAATACATTTGTCATCACCCCAACTCCTCCTGTGGGTGTCATAAGAGTCGACTAAGGGATTGAAGTGTCACTGACTATTATTTGATAAAAGATTGATAATGGGGAGCAGCGTCATCATAGTGGACACATTACTGCGATCGCCAATCCGCTTGCCCAGCGTAGCGATTATGGGTATTTACCTCCAAATGCGTCTATACGCATAGTTAATAGGAGAGGTCTACGTCCAGCAGTGGACTATCATAGGCTGATGATGATGATATAAAATATAACGTATGTGTGTTGTGGGTTACATTAGGGTCTAAACTTCACTGGTTGTGTTTCCGCTACGCATCCGGCACGCAGTGGATACCCCTCCCAAGTTTGACGAGATAACGACCGCCCCTCAAATGTCTGCGAAGGTGAAATCAAATAATGAATTTCCAACGGCATTACGCGAGACGTCGTTTTCTATTTCAGTTGAGTCTGATATTCCTAATTGAATTTTATTGACGTTTTTATGGCTCGAATGGGAGGTGAAGATTGCGATTGTTTTTTGGATCATCATCATCATCATCATCATCAGCCTATGATAGTCCACTGCTGGACGTAGGCCTCTCCTAATAACTATGCCTATAGACGCATTAGGAGGTAAATGCCCATAATCGCCACGCTGGGCAAGCGGATTGGCGATCGCAGTAATGTGTCCACTATGATGACGCTGCTGCCCATCGTCAATCTTTTATCAAATAATGGTAAATTACACTTAAATCCCTTAGTCGACTCTTACGACACCCGCAGGAGGAGTTAGGGTGGTGACGAATGTATTCTTACTGCCGTCACCACACGGCCAACGGTTTTTTGGATGAAGATTACTTTTTTTTTATTTGGAGCATTGGCAGCTAGGCTATCAGCTCAAATGCATAAAACAAATTTAATACAATTAGGTAATGAAGATTAAAGAGTGGTTGTCAAAGGATTGATTGTGTGTTCGGATCTGGGGGGTTACCATGACATACTAATGCGATTCAGTTGAGGTTCAGGGAAAGGGACAAGGCTATACGACTCGTATAGCTTTGTCTCTTTCTCTCGACCTAAACTGAATTGCATTAATACATAATAAAATATTATCGTACCGGGTTACTCACGTAATTAAGTCGATGATTGCTCGACATGTTTCGACCCATTAAGAGGGTTCTCGTCCGGAGTACCGTCGGCCAAAGCCCGACGCATACTGCGGGCCTGCGCCCTGCTAGATAGGAAAGATCTACCCTCAGTGTTACTTTTGCCATAAAATGTCTTTTTGTCTTTCCTTGTATCGCCCCCGCCACCACCGCCTGCGGCCAATACCCATTCTAGCAGGGCGCAGGCCCGCAGTACGCGTCGGGCTTGGGCCGAGGGTACTCCGGACGAGGACCTTCTTAATGGGTCGAAACATGTCGAGCAATCATCGACTTAAATACGTGAGTAACCCGGTTCGATAATATTTTAATATATATGAGTCTCACGTTAGTTATGTGTAGTTCTAAAATTATTTTTTTAGTACAGATGGCGTACTTTTTAGGCTCTAGTGCTAGAAGTGTGTCATTTCACGTCAGGTCCAAAACTTCGGAGGGCCATCTGGCACTAAAAAACGTCGTACGAGACACGTGCAAAAACGAAATTCGTAACTCGTGTCGATTTAAAACACTCCCTCGTCACTCGTTTCGAATTTCATGTTTTTCGCACTTGTGATGTACTATTATCGCACCGGTTGACAAAAAAGTGGATTACATTTTAGTAACGAAAAAGCTAATTCTTCCTCAAGCTAATAATTTGGTTAGAAGTACCAGAATTAACATGTACTTTGAATGTGTTTCCCTAAGGACTCGTCTCGTTGTATATTCTGCGTGCTACCTGTACCTGGGTCTTTGAGGGTCGCTGTTATGTTAAATTCGCCACTGTTTATCTTCCACTAGCCTGTGTAAACGGGCCGATTGAATTGTAGATGTAATTGCACGACGCAACTACTTCAGTCGGTAAATTAATACGGGTCAGGTCACCCAGGCGGAACTTTTCATAGAAAATGTTGTAAATATGCCAATTTTTTCAAAATGTCTATAGTAAAGGTAGAATCCTTTGATTAACCCCTCGTGTGACGCGCATATTTTTTTCTAATAGTTTTCTCGTTACTGATCAGTGCTTAGACATACGAAGGGTTAAATCAGGTTGTAACATTTCAGGCACGCATTTCCCTGAATCTATCATTTAATAAAAACAAACTAACATTGTTTTAGATTGGTTTGTAAAGACGAAACTGTAGAACGTAAAAAAACAACTAAAATGTATGTATGGTAATACTTAACTAGCTAGCTAAAATAACAAAAACCTGCCAAGTCCGAGTCGGATTCACGTACGAAGGGTTCCGTAGCAACAAATATTTCACCCAGCGTGTCCAGTGTAAGCAATGTATGCTATAATAGTTATTTGTTATACAAGGGTGCAAAGTTGTATTTTAACCGAGTGTGGAATTGCAACACGATATAGCGAACGGATTCTAGGGTTGAACCATGAGCGAAGCGAGTGGTTCAAGAATAGAATCCTGAGCATATAGAGTGTTGCAATACACACGAGCTAAAATAACTTTGCAGCCGTGTGCCTTCGTATCCGTTAAGCTTACAAATATTAAACAAAGACACCTATATACCAATATTTTCACAATAATCAAATATAAATTAAACAGACATGAAATGATTTTTAAACGACAATATATTATGTCCTTAGAATCTCTTATTTTCTCCTGAACAAACATACATGAATTGTAAGTAGGTATGGACCATAATTAAATGCAATAAGTGAGCCAATTAAAGTAAATAAAACAAGACTCTAAATATATTTTATTCATGATCGAAGTATACTGAGACAACTTTAGCCGTTGCTAGCGTCGTGGGTACGACAGCACACGACGCCTTTACACGTTCTTGACGATCAAAGGGTTAATACTTACTAGTATGATTGCTTAATATTTTATGCCATTATTATTGCTGCATTATGTAAAAATACGGTTAGCAAATTTGAAACATGAAGCATGAATGATAACTTACAGAATCTGCCTTCAAGTTTTAGCTTTCCCCAAGAAGCTACGGGTTGTAGTTTTCCAATACGTCCCTGTTTCCCACAAATTCCCGGGATCTGGCAGGCACATGTGGCTTGTTTGCCGGTCTTGGCAAACTTTGGGATTCAAAGGAATTACAGCCGCAGAAGGGTTGAGGTAACGTACGTCTGGTAAAGTTCTTTACTTGCGATTGTACTTGTGTTTTCAAATTATACATGTGGCTTCTCATCGTCAAGCACATATTTTTGTCCCTAGTAGACTTTTGTTGCCGATTTCTAAGAATTAACTTTGACAGCTTAGTAATGAGTCTTATATATTACGTTAAGACTATCGGAAAAACCGTGAGTCTTATCCTTATTAATAAGGTTAATCTATAACAGTCAAAAGTTCATTCTTTGAAATCTGCAACTGTAAAATATGTTAAGCCCATTGTATATTTAGGTGATGAATTCATATAGAATTTAATATTGTTGCGTCCAATCCTCATCAAAGATCTGGCCTATCAGCTTGTGCGTAGAAAAAGGCAACGCATTAAAATTTTCAATGGGAAGCCTTTTGAATGGAAAGCTTTGCGCCTGCAATTTTGGTGTCTGTATGACATGGTTTGATGCGATTTGACTAGCCAATTTTTACAGGTCGCATTGAAGGGGTTAATAACTTAAATGATCTTATTATACACCGTGATCTCTAATAACCCGAAAGATTATAACCACGCATTTTTGATGTAAAAACAAACAAAAAATATTATATGACTTTTGTAATTTTTGGCGAAAAAAAAATTTTTTTTTAATTTTTTTTCAATTGTTATTTAATTATTGAATATATTTTAACATCAAAAGTAAAAGTTATTCATTAAACTAGCACTTACAATGAGTGTTAAGGTTTTTTTTTACAAAAACCTCATTTTTAAAAGGTTTTATTTCTCACTTTTCGACATCTATTAATGAGGTTAGTGAGACTATTCTCCATAATGGCACCAACGCCGTTAAAAAGACCTTTTGTACCGAGTTACAATTAGAAAATATGTTTTTTTTTAATTGGTAATAACTCTGAAACTAGGCGATACCCAGAAAAGTTTATACGACATTATAGTTTCGAACCCAAGACCAGAAAAAAGAGCTATCAAACGTTTTCAAACAATGCAGTAAAGCGATAAGAAACGACTACAATCATCACAAACAAAAAATAATCGAAACAAGCTTAATGCATTTTAGAAGCGCTAAATAAGGTTATAAGCTCCTAAGTACACTCAAAGATTGGATACAGAAATTAAATAAGGGTTCTGAGGAAACAAACTCGAGAAAAGACATAATTTCATGTGCAACGGCATTCTACACGGACCTGTATTCCAAAAAGCCTGGCGATTCGATACGAACTACAACTGCGATCAACACACCAGAGCCACGTCCGTCCGAGATCATCCATTTACACGAGGACGAAGTACTAAAGTATATCAAAAATCTGAAAAGCGACAAGAGCCCAGGACCTGACGGCCTGTCAAACGAGGCAGTGAAAATTGGAGCACACGTACTTACTAAACCGTTGACGTACATATTCAATACTGCACTAAATACCGGGAAGGTTCCGAAACAGTGGCACAATTCCGACATTATTCTGCTTTATAAAAAAGGAAATCCTCTAGACATCGCCAACTATCGCCCAATCAGTTTATTGTCCAGCGTATACAAGCTGTTTGCATCCATCATACACGACAAGATCAGCCCTCAAATAGAAAACATGCAACCGGTAGAGCAGGCTGGATTTAGACACGGTTTTTCGACTATGGATCATATCCACTCGATGACACAAATAATAGAAAAGTTTGGGGAGTTTAATAGAAGCCTATATATCTGTTTCATCGATTACACGAAGGCATTCGACAGCATTCACCATAGCTGCATCTGGGAGGCTCTACACAAGTGCAACATTAGCCCAACCATCACTACAGTGCTTAAAAACCTATACTCTAACAGCATAAGTAGAGTAAAGCTAGAAACTAGAGGCGGCGAGATCAGAATAGAAAGAGGCGTCAGACAAGGCGATCCATTATCTCCAAAACTCTTCATAGCTGTCCTACAATGCATATTCGCCAAGCTGGACTGGGCGTCTGAGGGCATTCAAATAGGAAATACTCATCTTAGCCATCTAAGATTCGCCGACGATATTGCGATAGTAGCTGAAAATCATCAGAAACTAGATAAAATGCTACATCAATTAAATATAGAAAGCAAACAAGCCGGCTTACATATGAATTTAAATAAAACCAAGATAATGACAAACAGTATAAGGAAAAAAACCATGTTAGATAACACCGAATTAGAATATGTGGACCACTACATATACTTAGGGAAGCAAGTATCATTCTCCAAAACATACAACGAAGACGAAGTAAATCGACGGATAACATCTAGTTGGAATAAATACTGGGCAAACAAAGAAATACTAAAAGGCAACTACAATCTTCACATGAAGAAAACAGTAATGGATACTTGCATTCTCCCGTGTCTAACATATGGCTCCCAAACCTGGACCTATACAAACAATGTAAAAAGCAAAATAACATCATGTCAAAGGGCAATGGAGAGAAGCATACTGAACATAAGGAAAATCAATAAAGTAAAGAGCCAAAAAATCAGGAAGAAAACAAAACTCACTGATGCTCTACAACAGGCATTAAAGTTGAAATGGCAATGGGCCGGACACGTAGCCAGGTGCACTGACCAGCGTTGGACCCTTAAATGTACCAGGTGGCCAGGCCCACATGGAAAGCGACGCGTGGGACGACCTCAACAGCGATGGGAGGACGATATAAAAAACACAGCAGGCAATAACTGGCTACAAGTTGCACAAGACAGGGAGAAATGGAAAAAAATGGAGGAGACCTTTACCCTGCCAAAGGGGTCCCAATAATTAAAAATATATATAAACAAATTAATTAATTAAATAAGAAGTTAGAGAGAGGACGTATACATTCATAATTATATTTACATTACAAATAAACTTAGCAAAAAAATCAGGATAAAGCCTAAACTGTAATCTAGTTATAAGTATTTTTTTGGGAAATAAAAGGTTTATTATTATTATTATGTATATACTTTTTATAATTTCTCTCCGCCAGGAGGTTTTTTTTTTTTTTTCATATCCGCGAGCTTTTGGCCAAACGAATATAAAAATAATAATGACAGAAAAGTATTCTAGGCTTTACTGGTCTAAAGCTAGAAATTTGCGAACGATTCTGCATGTGTTCATGATGGTAGCTTTTTGTAGGAGAATATATGTGAGTGGGTGAATATTGAGGGTTTTGAGACTGGAATGCAAGGTACGGGGGATGACACCTGTGGACGAAACTACAATCGGAATAGTCTTTACAATGTTAACGCGCCATTGATTTTTAATCTCTATGGACAAGTCCGTGTATTTACTGATCTTTTCAGTGTTAGTTGACGTGAGATTGTGGGTGTTGGGTATGGCTATGTCGATCAGATAAACAGTTTTTGCAGTCTTGTCGAGAAGTGTGATGTCAGGTCTATTGAAGTGTACGGTCTTGTCTGTAATGATAGTTCTGTCCCAGTAGAGTTTGTAATCGGTCGATTCTAGTACTGTCTGCGGAGTGTATTTGTAATAAGGAGTCATACTGTTGATGAGATGATGTTTCGAGGCGAGGTATTGGTGTATGATGGCTGCGACTTGGTCGTGGCGGTGCTTGTAGTCAGTCTGGGCTATGGATCGACATGCTCCTGTAATGTGTTGTATCGTCTCCGAGGCAGCATGACAGCGTCGGCAGAGGTCTGTGGTTAAATTGCAATCACGGATGATATGTTTCCTGTAGTTTCTAGTGTCTATTATTTGGTCTTGGATGGCCATCATAAATCCTTCGGTTTCCGGGAATAGCTCGCCTCTCTTAAGCCACATATTATTATTATTATAGTTTCTAAATGTGGTCAGGAACACACTGTTAAAATCTTTCGGGTTATTAGAAATCACGGTGTATATGGTAATGGTATCTATCTTACCACACCACATTGCAATGCAAACAAAACTTACCTTCAAAATCCAGCTCGTGAGTCAGGTAGATGGACAATGCTTTGTAACAAACTCATCATATTAACTGGTCTCGTTCTCTATTGTGGCCGCTTACCGAGTCAAGCTAGACTATTATGTATATCTGAACAGGGTGCTTAGCCAAGTTGCCAATCGCTAGCGCTTGCTAGTGCATCGTAGTTTTACCTCTTTGTCGCACTAATATGAAGGAGTGACAGAGAGGGAAAACTACGATGCGCTAGCAAGCGCTAGCGATTGGCAACTTGGCTAAGCATCCTGGATGCAAGTTGCCAATCGCTAACGCTTAGTAACGTATCGTAGTTTTCCCTCTCTGCCACTCTTTCTTGTTAGTGCGATAAAGACAGTTAGCTGCCTTTCGTTTACGATTGACGATTAAGCGTTAGCGATTGGCAACTTGTCTAAGCACCCTCTGGTAAGTGTATTAATGATGGAAAATTATTTGTACGATAAAATGAACAATGGCAGCGTCCTCGTCAGCGTTAAATCGTCCGCTAAAATGTACGATGAGAAGTTTCTACAGAGGTAATTCATAAATTTCATAATCTTTTTCATCACACCTGTTCGGTAAGCTCGCCAATGCGCGCAGGCGACGCGCGTCGTAAATGCGTCATTATACCCATGGGCAATAATTGATTTTCATACAACATTACGGTCCATTACAATGAAGCGAATTGAAACAAAAATAATCGACACACAGCGACATTTGTAGTTTACCGCTGACCTAGAATAGCACATCTTTCTTGTGCGCGGGTAATTTATATGAGTCATGTCTCACGAAACCTACAGGTAGTTATTTTATCGAAATAATAATCTAAAGTGGCTAGTGGCCACGGTAGTCCTGAATATTTAAATGGCGATATCGAATTGAAATAATAATATTTAGAGTTGGCTTATGCATTGTTATTTTTAAGTGTAATAAAATAGTAAATAATAATTTATTATACTTAGCTTATTTTAGTTTCGTTTACTTAAATCGTACACTTATATAGGGTACCTACACTCGATCAGGTGGATTTTTTCATAGAATATACTGGAAACATGCTGATTACAAATATTTAAAATAAATATTTATAATACAATTATAATACGTTTTTAACATCAGATTCTATTGAAATTTACCTGAAGTTTAAAAACTTCAGGTAAACCCGATCCGAAAAACACGGAACTTTATCGTCGGATGACTCCGTAGATATAAAAATAGCAACTCATGATTGAAAAACTCGTATTACCATACATTTTAGGTGATTTTCTTAAACGGTCTACATTTTTGTCTCTACAAACCGATCTAACGACAATTTTAAAGTTTTTTTGGATTTATTTAATTTTATGAATCAAGGGAAATTTCAATACAACTTGATGTAAAAATAGCTAATGCCTACACTATAAATATCTTGAAAAAATATTTGAAAACTGCATGTTTGCATTATTTTCTATGAAAAAAACCACCTGACCCGTATTCATTGACCGAGTGTGTACATATACAATTACATTTATGTACATTTTTATTTTCGGCAGTCCAAACGAAATGGTCTCGTGCATATTTTGAAATGTAATCGCACTTATTTCATTTAATATCTGTATAAATATAAATACCTATTTAACGTTTTCAACAGTTGAACATTTTGCAAAAATATTTAAAACGTGACTCGGCCATTTGGATGCGATTTATTTCCGTAGAGATTTTAACATTTTCTTTTGTTTATCTTACGACCAAGATTGAAGCCTCCATCACTGGATTTCAGCTCTGGCCCTCCTAAGATATTGTTGATACTTCAGTACGGGAATTAGAGCTATTTGTGTCAAAATTATTTTCGTTGTCTTGTTTCATACCACTCTGTCACGCATTTAGTTGTTGTTTCGACTCAGTATATAAAAAAAATCCGGTGCACTTGTCTTTCTTTATCGCGCTAGATTTTAATTCATACATCACAAATTGAAAACAAAACATCATCTCATACAAAAATCATCACTGCGTCACGTTTTTTAGGGACACTAAATAAGACAACGAAAATAATTTTGACCCATTTATCTTTTATTTGAGTCTTTTTCCTGATGTTCTCTAATCACCTTTTTTCATCCACAAAGATGAATTTGTACGTGCTAAAACTACTAAACCCTAGGCTATGAAGTTGATTAGACCGCGGTAAATACGACTACAAAGGCGCGAAACTAGAGCACCGAGCATTGCGATCGTAAAAAATTAAATGAGTTTGTTTGGTATTCATTAAGAAAGAGAGTTTACCGGCTATGTAGGCCATCCCTGGGCCTTAATGGGAAAAGGAAGGCTATCGGATAATGGGAAAATATAATCCGGTTCCATGAGTTTCTGGCGCAAAACTATTCCCTGTGGGGATAAATTATGCTCTATAGAGATTGCACGGCACTTTGCTTCATTTATGTATTTTAAATCAGGTTAGCTTACGTATTTCAGTAAATTTTTCATGCTTAATAGGATTCGGTATGAGATTTTCTTTCAGAACCTATAAAATATATTTTAAGTAAGTGTTTATAAAGGGCAAAAATGTTTGGACTGTCATTTTGTAATGTTTATCTACAGAATCATGAAAATTGCAGAGCTGGAATGAACAGTTGCCATCAGATATATTGGAGCGGCTACTGTGCTCACAAATATCTGAGCAGGCTTCAATTCTTATAGCTTAGAGTGCACGTTCATATAATTTTTTCCTGAGACGCTCTAATGTTTTTGATGGCGACTGTATTTCAATTCAAATATTTTATTGCATTTTATGTATGCAGTTGCTGTTTATTTCCTAGCTTAGGGTAAAGTGATATGTATCCTGGCGGGGTATTCAATATTATAATTAAATTAATCATTATATTAGGTATCGAACAGTAGTTTTACAAAAAGTACTTATTTATTTACTGCGTTGTTTAAAAAAATTAAAAAACCATAGATCGTCGAACTAAACCAAAGGTTATGTGGCGCTTCTAACCGTTTCCATGTCCCTTCGAGGGCATCTCGAGTAAAGAGCCAGGCAAAGTTTGCGTGGTGTCAATAGACGTACAGGCCGAGGAACGATGTTGTTTTAGGACAAATTGCCATGATAGTCTTTGCATAGCAATGACAGATTTGCGAGACATAAGGGTTTTATTGCGTGATTTATTAGACGTCATTTGACAGGGGTTTTTGAACTTGCAAATAAAAATTCTTTATCTATTTATCTTTATCTCTTTAACTCAGTTTAAGTCTATCTTTGGGTGACACGTTGCGATATTTTTTTTAAGTTTAATGATATTCGAAATTTATTTTGTAGTAACGTGATATAGTTAGCTTACAGAGACACTTCCAATTTATTTACTTATTATTTATTATAGAAGAAGAAATTGCTGCATTTTAGCATAATACTTACTAATGACGTGACATATCATCACTATCATCAGAATAAAATTGTACCTAAAAGCTATTTATTAGGCACGATGCTCCATTATCGCAGTGGATAAAAAAATATGAATATATGAGACGATCCGTTATAAATAAAGCTTTCATAATACACCTTTACTTATTATAGGTAATGTTGCTTAAAAAAACTTCAGTAAGGTGAAAGTACCCGGCGCTGTACCAATACTCGTCATCATAGCTTGAGTTGCCATCGATAAGATAAAATCGACTACTAGGGCATTTAAACGATCATAAATGTATGTGCATTTAATGTTTTATATCCCAACTTTGAAATAATTAGCTACAATCTAAATTATTTGCATAATTTTAAGACAGGCAGACATTTATTAGGACTGAGTGTAAATATTTACAATGTCCCAATATGTGACAATGAAAGTTGTACTGAGGTGCCAACTATTGGGACTGCCAGCAATAGCACCGGACACTTACTCATACAATGGAGCTGAGTAAGAAAATTTGCAATTTTGAGAAATTTTGATATTGTCACCCTATAAAATAAATACTATTTAACAAAACTTACAAACTCCTCTCCCAAAATACATGAAAGTACTTTTTATAGATTTATATATGAGCAAAATATTGTGATTCAAATAAATATTCTCTGTTAACATGTTACGCACTGGTACTTCCCTCTTAAAATTGTATAAAAGATAAAATATTTCAAATTTACAATCAGGTCAGTGTGCCGTTCCACTTCTTCTGGGTTAAGTTAAAGTTATTGTTTCCATTTAAGAATATTCTCATCGTTAATCATTTAGAGTGGAATCGCTTATTTTAATGATCGCTTGCGTCATGACTGCCATATTTTTTTGTGATTTGCATTATTAGACAATATCATTACGTGATTCTTCGACGTATCTACTTACAGAATCCAGCGGATACCGTTTGTCCGTTTCGATCTTATAGACATGATTTTTTATGATGTTTCACATAATATTTTATCCGAAATAGTACTGAGACACCTACTTGTGATTTATTTATGAATACATGAACCTACTACAAGTTATACTAATTTAAGTACATAGTACCTACTCGTAAATTTCTGGCATATAATATTTAGGATAATTAGATTATGTAAAAAATTCAAAAAATAGCCTACTAAGAAAATTTTAAGTCAAATCCAGTTTAAAGAATCGGTGGATAAATTCTTAGTTGTTGTCTAGGAAGGAACAAACAAGAAAGAGCAATTTGGAAAAAACCCGTACAATCTTGCTGATTCAGGCAGCACATTAGCACTCCCTCGCATTACGGGACAATAAACAGCATCTTCACCTTTTCGCGAACGGCTTTATGTTGTTGAACACGATAAAGAACCTATTAAAATTCGTTTCAAGGAATTATGCAAATTAGATTGTAAGCGCCCGCTAACAAGATAGGACGCTCGCAAAGATTGTTGCTAAACTCAATTGCGCACGCCTGTTGCTCTGCCCTTTGTGTCCCGAAATTCAATGACGGAGCAAAAACACCCGCCTTTTTACGAAGTTTGTAATTTTTTGGAAATCGAAAAGGCATCGCAACGGCTTTCTGCAGCAAGTCACACATTTGCAATGTAATACCAGTTTTTACTAATTTTGAAGTAGTTCGTATTTTTGATTCTCTACGCACAAGAGCATGCTTGTATTAATATCTGTAACGAGTATGAGATGACAGTTTAAATGAAAGTGCACGAAGTCAAATATATTATGACCAGGATCAGATCGGCGGACGGTCAGATAAACAAGATAATGTATTTTAGAATTATAACTAACGTGAGACTCAAACATATTTAAATATTTATCACACGGGTTACTCACGTAATTTAAGTCGATAATTGCTCGACATGTTTCGATCCATTTAGAGGATCCTCATCATGGAGTATCCGCGACCAAAGCCCGACGTGCTAAATAAGATAATGTATACCTAAAAGTAAGGAAGTAAGATTAGATAAGATAGGAATCACAATAAATCCAATAACTTACTCCGTCAGTTGCACGTGTTGCTTTCTGAATTATATTTCCAATCCATAGTTTTCTTCAGTATTAATAAATATCCTGTTCGGCTATCGAGACACCAGGGACAGATCACGTGGAAATAAAACGCAGATGTTGTCTTTAGATTTATTTTTCAACCTAACATTTTCGTAACTTGACAGATCACCAGCTAATTGTAACAGGTGTACTCAACTAATGAACATTGTTCATACCTCTTAAAAATATCATACAATCAGTACCGAAAAACAATACCTAATATTTATCACGAATTTACTTTTTATCACGAAATGCTATTCTTAATTTTACTAAATTCCCTTCAATCAATTTAACCACGTGACGTTGGAATAAGTAATTCAGAATTGCTTCTAACAATTTACCATTAATCTTAAGAGATTACTTTGTGGAAAACTCTGATCGATAGAATTTCAACCTATTTGTATAAGTAGGTAGATATGGAAGACATTTGTCCAATATAAAAGCTTAACATGAAAAAAGGTATGCAGGTTAATCAAAAACACATAAAAAATGCAACGGCATAGACGCAGCTACAGGAGAAACAAATGAAATATTTAAAGCAACAAATGAAATATTTAAGGAAAGACAAGCCAACACTCATGCGAGTGTTGGCTTGTCTTTCCTCGAATACAAACTAGCTGCTTTCAATGTTTGAGGACTTTTTAAAAATAAAAGCAATATATTTTTCACGAATTCTGGCAAAAAATGTAGAGGAATAAAGAAAACAAGAGCAGAGAGCAAAGCGTCACGTACTGCAGACGCTAGTGTTAGCTCGTGCATTAGTTACTCAGGAGTCTATTTAAACTGCAATGTCAATCAAAATTTATAATAACAAAGCAGAAATATACTTTGGAAGCTGCATGCATACCAAAAGATTTTATTAAGATGTTTTTATAATAAATAAATGCTGGTTTCGTTTCTTTAAAAATATTTTCATTAATATATGTTTTTCTTAATAAGACGTTGATTTATTTTAAGATTGGAATATCGAACTTGATAAATCTAAAGCAATCTGAGTTATTAATCCCTTTCATTTCAATTCCGAAACACAATGAAAAGGATTCACAGCGTTAAAGCAAAATGAAAATGACAAGTTTTCGTTTTACTTGAGCGTTTTAAGTAAGCAAGGTTTGCTATATTTTTACGATTTGTTAGCTTCGACTAAGTTTTATAAATAAAGATATGATAATGCTTATAGTAAATAAAATATGTAACTCTCAAAAACCATGTTTCGGTAAATACATTACATATTTGAAGAGTTTAACAGTAATTTACAATAGCTTATAGTCCCCAAATCCTACAGTATACATATAAGTTTAGAGTCCCAACAATCTTCACAAGCTAATACATTAGAAATAGGAAAGGCACAGTTGAAGTATAAAATTTATTGCTCACTTCCCTAACTACGCTCTTAATTCGTTCGTAGGTCAGGGACTTACTTATGAAATTTTAAGACACATTTAAAGACTCAAAATATAATTAGTCCCATGCATATGCTAGCTTTGATTTGCTTGGTGTAATTTTGTATTGGTAGCGACACGGGCACGATCGATAACAAATTCACGGTGGTCAAAAATATTAATGGTAAAAAATGGTGGTCTTACAATCAGTAAGCTTGACGTTGAGGAAAACTGAGGATGTAAGATGAGTATGTATAACTTGCATTCTTTTGGCTTGAATTTTTAGTATAAAACTGGGCTGTTTTATGTCACTCGCTGTTCCGCTTACCAAACATTAACCTAACCTTTTTTTCTTTTTTAATCTTCCAATAGTATTCCTCAACGAAAAGCCAATGACGTTGAATTGCACGTCTATCCGTGATATCAGGCTTGGAAAATTATGGCACAGCTCTAAACACCTCACCGGATAATTCGTTTTCAATAATGTTTATCTTAAATGTGTTTTAAAATCTCCTTCATAATCATTAGAGTCTCGTCTCAGAAATGATACTGAAAATTATTCCTACAAGGGCTAACTATAGTTACCTACTTAAGATATTTTGGCATTCTTTGTCCTTTGCAAATTAATTGGTACATTTTAAAAAACTTTCAAAAGTAATGAGTAAGCTTTCCAGAGTAATTTGATTTTTCTGATGCTAAGATGGAATAAGTTTACTGTAAAATGATCGAAGATTAATATGATCACCCACAAAAAATGTTTGCGGTATAACTACGGGCAGGGCATCTCTCTATTTAAGATGTCGATGTGTCAAGTCCAAGAGTAGTACCCATAACGTAAACATCTAATGCCTGAAATACATCGCCGATATTATCATGCCACATCTTTATCTACTTAAACTTATACTAAAATAGAGTGTCATGGATGCTCACCGTAATTAAATGCAACCGCAAACTTCTTTTTTGGTATGACCGATTAAATACAGGATAATTGTTTATAGTCACTACGCTTGGTTAAAGAAAAATAATATACATTTGGCACAAATAATGACAGCACTTAACGTTGCAACGACAATTTGTACAGTCAACAAATTGGAACCCTAGGCCACTCACGAACTATGTCAAAGTGAACTCAAATTGTAAGGAACTCCGTACTACATGTCATTTTGATAAAGTTCTAGAGTAGCCTAGCGTTCAAATTGATTGGGTGTACAGAACATTCCGATCCAGCGCCTACCCCAACAATGTCTGTTCAACTAAGTTCACTGCGTTGTACTACGTTGTATTCTACGCTACTATATGTGCGTATTGCCAGTTACACGTCTAAGTTACGTACACGACTGTAAGAAAATAGGATTCATTTTATATTCAGAAAATACTTTTTCATCCTTAGAGAGAGTTATAATCAATTCGCCACTATTGGTTCCGTTTTAGATCCTTACTATATCAACCTCTAGCTATAACAATTTACTAGTATGAGAGACAGTCGTTCACTAGAAGTATGTATTTATTAGGTACAAACTGAAACATTTACTTGAGAAACAATAAGTACCCATAGGCGTTTTTCATTCAAATCGTTGGATTACATTACCCTAATATTCAATGATTCGAAACCCATTCTTAAGTCATAAAATTTACATTTTAACAACATTTAATATTTAATTTTTACATATTATAAAATAAAATAAGTTTACTACGCACAATAAAGAAAACTAACTAACTTATACAATAAATCATACCCTTCGTTGAGGTTCTTTTGAAACTCTTTTAGGAGAACTTTTACAAATAACTAATACAATTCAACAGCAAGCACCGTAATTTGAAATTACATAATTAACATTTGAAGTACCCATAACTCTCGTAGAAAATATCTCACCACAACAAATTGACTAGTCCTAACTCCTATCTACCTATTCTAATACACCTTAGCTTAAATTTATTGAAGTCTCTTTACTAGTCGTTGAACCGGCCGCATAGGAAAATTAAGGATCAGAGTTCAGGATACGAAGATTTAAGATAGAAAATGATCACACCGAATGTCTCACACGTTATCACTCAATCGGTACAAAACCGCAACACTGCACTAAAGTCGAAACTATAAGCAAATATTTCTTAAATTTGTGTTAATATATTCACTGTCGTGCAACCGAGTTCAAACATCAGCAGTTCCAGACCTTTCGATAGCAAAAGACGGAGGGAGGAAGGTGGGAGAAAGGTTCACCCGGGCGCGAGGCGCCTAGATGTAGACCTCGTGGTGTTGGTGCGGCCGGCCCCGCCGGGACTAGGAGCCCCGCTCCGCGAGCTCGACGCCCTCCTCGGGCTCCGGACGGGCCGCGTCCATTTTCCGCCGCTCCGCTATCACTATCCTGATCTTCTCTTCTTCGCTGATAGGCTGCTCCACGCTCTCGGGCGCGAGCTGCGGTCTCACGGATATCTGGCTCGCGTCACTCACGCTACCGGATTCAGAAGTTCTTCGCTTAGGACCGCTAATCCTAACGTTTTGACGCGTCGTGGGCACGGCCAGCAGAACGGGTCGGAGAAGCCTCGCCTCCTCGCCGCGCAAGGAGTTGCGTTTGTCGACGCGTTGCCTGCGATTTTGCGCAAACGAATCGCGCCGTGGGGGACTGCCGGGGTCTAGCTCGTCCGCGTCGTCCGCGTCGATGAACCGCGCATCCTCTTCGTAGAGGGCGGGAGGGGGTTCAGTGGTGGAATCCTGCCGACGACGTCCAAACGCATGAGGTGAGAGAGAAGCTCGTCTCGGCGGTAGCGACGTCGGTAGCAAAGCGTGGTGCGAGTGCAGCGTGCGCCGGCGGCGAGCGAGGCGTGCGGGGGACGGGGTCGGCGGGTGCTTCGGCTCGCTGTAGGTGAAGTTAGCCGGGAGGGAAGGTACCTTGCTGAGCGGGCGCGGCGCCTCCACCTGCTCGAGCGCTCGGCACAGCGCGCGGTCCTCCTCGTCATCGATCTCCCGCTCTAGCTCGCGTTCAAGCTCCACGTCCATATCGATCTCATCTTCCATTTGTTTGTGGGATTCTTCTAAGTGTTTCATTAGGACCTACGAAAAAATTCAATAAATAATTCAAATGTATTTTGCAAAATTGTGAAGTAGTTCTAAGTTATATAGACATTTTTGTAAATATCCGTCAAATATTCCATCATCGTTTATAAGATTTCAAATTTGACAGAGAGATTCAAATAACGTAATTAAATAGGACTTCTTCTTCTTCAAGTCGGTCCGCAATTAGTTAAGTCCATTATCATAAAAGCAGCGGGTTATGGCGATGACAGCATAATTAGATACGGGTACGGAAGTTGTGCAAACTTTCGAATCGCATCTACGTTATCTGGCAAAAGTTGCCATAGAAGCGGGTCGACACGTTGCTTATTAATATTCTGAATCGTAAATCGTAATATACCTGAAGTAAAAGCAATTTTAGTAGTGTATCCATTTCATGTCGCAAAGTTGTCAAGTAAAGGGTCGGAGTGATCGCAACTCGCACGGAGCAATAATTTGCATTGAAAAGCGCGGTGGTTTGATGTTAACGGTTCGTAAAGTCAACTCGGTCATTAGAAATTCTAATTAGGTTATGGCTGGAACAAGGATGCCTATTGTTTCATTTGAGGACAACTGAGATATTTGTCATATTAAAATCATTGCTAAATTGAAGCTCAATAAAATACCCTATTGATTATTTATATTATGTAAATGACACCGTAGCAATGAATTACGTAAATTAACGTTGCGTTGATATTGATTAAAATTCTGACAACATATAAAATGACAGACAATGTGAATCCTATCACAGGAAAGGTAAATCATAAAAAGGTACTTACAGCGACAACAACGTTGACCAGCACGAATTGCGCCATGAGCACAAACACCACAAAGAAAATGGGTGCGATGATGGTAGAAACGCAACAGTTGCGGACGCAGTCCACACTACTGTCGCAGTCTTCGCGGAGCGTGTCTTTCATGATGCCGTTCCAGTTATCGCCGGTGGCGACTCTGAAGAGGGTCAGGAACGCCATACCGAAGTTGGCAAAATGGGCGTGCTCTCCCAGACCTGCGAAGTTTCCAATAATGTAAGTTGGAAGTTGGAAGTAGTAATAGGTAAGATTCGAAGATGAATGGAGATACAAATATAAATACAAAAAATAAGTATATATACAAAAAAACATACTCATTATTAAAATAATACCTATACCTATTGTACTTAAATTAAATAAATGGACAATTCAAACAATTAAATAGTAATAGGTAAGATTCGAAGATGAATGGAGATACAAATATAAATACAAAAAAATATACTCATTATTAAAATAATACCTATACCTATTGTACTTAAATGAAATAAATGGACAATTCAAATAATTAGAAATCGCATTGTTTTGTAATTTATAGATAAATATTTTAAGGTATGTATGGTGAATAGGTCAGTAGGACTAAGCTAGCATTGTACAAGTTGCAGAACTTCCTCAAAAGTGCGAGAATATCCACGGAAATTTGCGGGAATTTTCATGAGAAATTAAGAATAAGTTCTTATTGAGAACGTTTCCATGAGAATTATGAAGTTATGAAGAATATTATATGTCACAATTGAGTAAACTATGCATAAAATGCCTTAAAAGGCACGTGTTTACAACGGTTTTGGCATGATTAGATTGCTTGTAAATTTTTAATTGCTGAGAACATTCTCTACAGAAGTTTTGCAACTTATGAAACTTCTCCTCGGTACATTGCTAGACTAAGCCTACGTATGAATTAGACAGTTTAATGAAATCTACTTACTACTACTTACCTTGACAAGGTATCTCATCAGAACACTCTAGACGTCCAAATAGCTCGACGCCCAATGCGGCAAAAATGAAGAACAATAAGAAAAATAACAATCCTAAGTTCCCTACTTGCGGCAATGCCTGCATCACCGTATCTAGCAATGCCCGGATTCCTTTCGCCATCTTCAGCAGCTTTAATACTCTCGCTATCCTCAGGACTCTCATCACCCTCATGATTGTAGGGTTTATTGGTATTATATTTGTTTCTAATTCTTCTAAAACTATTCCGACTATAGACAAAATAACAATAATAACGTCAAGTTGATTCCATTTATCTTTTAAATATATCTTGAACCCTAAAGCTACTAATTTCATAATCGCTTCAAGAATAAAGACTGCTGTAAAAAAGTAATTGAATATTTTCAAGGCGTATTGGAGTACTGGAGGCATTCTGTAATATTCTATGGCCATGGTCACTACGTTCAAGCCGATGACTCCAGCAATGGCCAAATCGAAATATTTGGAGGTGACTACGTTGTGAATGAATAATCTTGTTTGGTTATAATCTGCGTAATATGGTCTTTGATGCATTTCTGAAAAAGAAAAAGAGTTAATGTTAATGTTTATCATTTTGTGTTGAAAGTACCTAAATTATTAGCTGCGTTTATAAGTAACATAAATAATTTTATTTTGCCGTTGTCAGCTTACTTCGCCTTTTCTTTTCCATTTGCAGCTGCCGCTTGGCTGCTCTCCTCACTCGCTCCTCTTTCTCCTGCTCCTCCCGACATCGGTGGAAGTTTTCCACCACCACTCCCACGAACATGTTCAGCACAAAGAACCCCACCAGCAGTATGAACGCGATGAAGTACAGCAGACGCCATTCGGAATAGTTCACTATTGGCTGCAGGCAAAATATTTGTTAAATCTAGGTAATGTCTTGGCTCAGTAAAATGTTTTCGCTTCAGTAGTGGCATGATTTCATTTAAATTCTTGACAAGACCAAACGAATAAAAAATCCCAGTAGCTTTTATGTGAAACTCGACAAAAGCTATGTGTAGTCTGAACTTTTCCAATAACGATCGTCAGTGCTACTACGAATTCAACAAGTGTTCTCGATTTGTTCGCTTTCAAAATAAAGACCGCGAGAAGGTAAGCCGACTCCCTGAAAATATTTAATCTAAAAGGAATAGTGCGATAACTGTTCGAGATATGTGATATGAGTTAGGCTAATGTTACGTGGTATTTCTATGAATAAGTGAATAACGTTACAGTGTGATCCAGATACGGGACAAAAATGTAGAGGTTATGTTTCATTGAATACCTACCTATTGTACTTTTATTGAGTACAACATATTATCAACAGGACTAAACATGTGGCTGGAACAACATTTTCGACACAAAGTTTTGTATTAACATTTCTTATTATTTGAACATACAAGTACAACATTAATATCATAGGAATTAACCCTAGCATTACAATGTTTTTAAACATAATGATCCATTTTTATAAAGTGTCTTTTAAAGACAAAGAATATGAAAATGAGATGAAAGTTAAGATTGCGTTGACAATTCTCCTACTGAACAAACTTTACCTGTTGATCCACGCCAACGGCGTCGAGCCCCGTATACATAATGTTGACCCAGCCGTCCCGCGAGCTCAACACGAAAAGGGACATCAAAGCCTTCCCGAGGTCGTCAAAGTTGTACTTTCTGTTCACCCACACATTACCCTCTATGGCTAAGCAGTCTGATTTGTTCTTCACATTCTTTATGTTAGCCCCTTCGCAGTAAAAGAATGCGCCTTTGAACAACTGTAAGGAAACATTTTAGTTATTTCGTCGGCTAGTCTGTAGTTTATCGAAACTTTTAAATTATCTACGATCAATTTTCTATTTCAGACCTATTATGGTTAAAAAACACTATTTTTTTAAAAACCCTGTATATAAAAATGAGGATTCAAAAGTACTGCCATAATATTAAATTTTGAATAACGTCATCGAATGTAAATAAAACAACATTGGCGTAGATGAAACTTACAAGAATAACTGAAAGGATTTTCATAAGTGCTGTTTCAAGGCTCCACATACAAATGTATGTGCCGTAGGATGTGAATATTGTTACGGTTAAATTCGGGTAATGTAGCTCACGTCCGCCCTGTCCCAAATAAAGCTTTTTGCATTCCTACTTCCTTTACTGAATGTTGAAAAGAAATAGAGTACGACAGTACGTAAGGACCGTATCGAATTATAAGTAGACAAGATAAAAGTGACACAACTTTAATATTAAGTAATATTTTGAAATAAAACAAAAAATAAATTAAAATACAACACTTTTTCTAGAACGATGTTCTAAAGAGACTGCCATAGAACCCCTATTTAGCCGTCAATCTTACTTTCTTCTGGGTGTCCTTCATTCGATTTTGGACGACAACATTTGCTATATTCCTGACACCCTGTTACACTTTTTTTTTTAAGTCGTCGGCTGATGTTGCAGTTCTGGCATTTTTTGAAGCTGCCGCTTCATAAAAGCCAAGTACCTTTCGATTGGGGGCACTTCAGGGCACTTGGAGGGATTCATGTCTTTTTCGACTATATCAACCTTGTTTGTTTTATGCCATTCAAGGGTGGCTTTCGAGTAATAGCATGACGCCAAATCAGGCCAAAACAAAGTAGACATCCTATGCTTTTTAAAAAGAGGCAGCAGTCTTATTTTTAAATACTCTTCTTGGTATACTTCAGCGTTTAAACTACCTGTGGTGAAAAAAAAATTGAAACGCATGCTACGTTGACAAATTGCTTGCCATACGAGTATTATTTACCAATTTTTTCAACACTGATGGCTGTATCTTGTTTAGAGAGAATTTTTCCAGCGGGCATGGTACAATACTAAGGTCCAGGGGTCGTTTATACATCTAGTTTGCAGTACATTACGTCGTCCATGATAATACATTGCTTTTTCTTAGTCAGCACATGATCATACAGTTTACTTGTCCGTTTTCTAACTGATACGACTTTTTTTCATCTCTTTTAGGCTGTTTCTATTTTTTATATGTCTTTAGATTACGTCTCTTTTTAATTTTTTGTATCATAAAAGACGGAGTTTTCGCTTTTTTGGTAGCATTGGTCAGAAAGAGTTGGATTTTGGGAAAATATTCGTACTACTTTCTTATGCAACGCTGGGTCTTATGGTCCCTGTTTTCTTCCACTCTTGGGCAGATATTCTAAAGTTAAAGTGTTGGCGAACTTATTTATCGGTTTGTATATGCCTGCAAAAGTGAACTTATACTTTTTAACGAGCTTTCTTATTGTTATGCCCTTAATTTTACACCAGTCGTCCAAAATTATTTTCCGTGTCTCTAAGTTAATCAGATCCATTTCATTGATTTTAACGGAATGACATATTGTTTCTGACCTTAAATCATACCCATTAATATGATTCATAATATACTGAACAGTTTTTGTTATATAAAGTTGAGTATACGTATTTATAGGGCCCTAAAGTTGTCTACTTACATTTAGATACGGTCCTTACTACACAGTAGAGTAGTTTCGTTTGGGATATAACTATTTTACAACATTATTTCTTGATTTTGGAAATAATGTTTACCTACCGTCTAGCTTTAGATTCTAATACCATTAAAGAAATGGATCCACATATTTATGTATAATGCTAATCCAGACTTTTTAATGCGCATGATTGCGGTTTCAAGTTCGCACTACGAACTTGACACAGGAAACGTAGTAATCTGAACACATGAAAACTTACCTGAACTCCTAAAATGCCGAAAATGATGAAGAACGTGCAGCAAATAAGCACTATATTTCCGATAGGCCTTAGCGAAGACAGTAAGGTCTGCACTACAAGCTTTAAACCGGGAGCTCGGTTGATTACGCGTAGTGGCCGCAGAGATCGTAGGAGTCGGAATACCTGGAAATTAGACATTGATGATACAAGAGTAACATGAAATTGAAATGAAGGTGAAAAGAATATCTGACACAGTCTTATTTTTCAGTGTTTCTATGCGATTTTTTTACGCGTTTTTATTGTTCATTACCATCACCACTTTATTTTCCATTTTATAAAAACAAACGAGACTATTATGTCAGAATAGCAGACACACACACATGCATCTGCTACAAGATAACCGTAAATGACTCCACTATCTATACGCAGTTCGTCAATAATTTGGGAATGGTAATGACTTGATTTGTGCGACGGAATAATCGCATAGAACTACCCTTTTACTGACATAACATCGTGTCACATATTTTTGCGACCTTCATAGCGCAGGATACTATTGTCGGTGACTGTAGCGCATAAAACATGTCATCGTTTTTTCACTTCAGTGCAATGGATTGGATACACAGACACCTGGAATTACCTACTCATATGAATGAAACAATGTTTATTCTTTCAACATTTTTATCTTTAAACTAGGTTAACAGGCTTAGGAAACATGTGGTTAAAAAAAATTGTAAAGTAGGTATAGTTAGGTCGTGCTAGTAGTTTGAGCAACATTTTATTAGTACGATAATGTTCAAGTAAATATTTTTCCTAACATGTTACTTACTTCCGTTTGGTCGTAAATCCAAATGAAATCGACTCGTGAAAAACTGACTTGGATCTTAAATAAACACTGCACTTTTACAGAAAAAAGAAATGCAAGTGTTTTTGTAGCATAATAAATTACTATTTCTAGGAAGCAGTACATTCCTTGTAAGAAATTTGCAAAGCAAAAAGGATTGGCTGCTATGAATGCCCGTAGAACTAACTTCCCGGTATTGCACTTTAACTTTAACGAATGCTAAGAATGTTTGTATAAAGCTAGAGCTCGGTTAATCACTTGAGGAAGTGGATTACGATTTTATGATACTCTTAGCAGTTTGACCTTTTAATGTTATAACATTTTCTTGCAATTTGGAGCAAATGATTGTGGGTGAACATTCTGTCATTGCACTTTAGCTTATTACATTAATAATATAGTAGGCAAAACTAGAAAAACAAGTATAAGATCGATATGAATGGCCCGTGTAAAGTATCGACATAAAGACTACGGCTTACGTTGCATTTTATATGGATATTATGTAGGTATGAACTCGGTGAACGAAATTGAAACATGGTCTATGTTGAATTGTTTACAGTAAAACAGATGGCCAGCAAGAAAAGTGCATGGCTTTCAATACAAACCTTATGAAACATGAAAACGTATACGTATAGTACCTACATACAATATGCCCACGAGAAAATGGTAAATATTTAACAGCGGATTTCTGACGAAAGTTAAAGTTAATAATGTCATAAATGAAGATTGCCGGATTCCGTCTATTTTAAGTTTAATAATTTCTTTTGCAGATTTGACCAATACTCAAATAATATTTCTTGCTTCTTTAGCCTCAGGAATACGCTGTTAAAATTCTTATCCTTAGTTTTGTAAAATAAATGCTGACGGTGTTCGAATTCAACATTTATAGAAATTACAAGCTCGAAAGGATTTATATAATGCTGTGCTGATTTCTTGCGAATGCCTGTAAAGCAGATTTTATTTCATCAAAGAAATACGCTGAGGAGACGGTACACTTTGCGAAGCGCATTCAGCTTCAACGTACCTTTATGCACGTTTAGTGTACAAAGAACATTTAATTGACGTTTCCAAGCTACGTAGTTTGAGATTTAAGCGAAAGTATTATAGTGAGTATTTTGCTGATTATTTTCTTCCTTAAAAGTACTTCATAGTTTTAATCGAAGCGTATTCGATTATGCTCTTTTAAAAAGTCTGAACTCTCACTGAGTAATTTACTGGATGGTTTTGTGTACGGATGAAATGTATAGGTACCTGAACCTTAATATAATAGCAAATAATAGAATAGCTCCCATTTAGTTTTAAGTTACCTAAGCGGCTATCCTATTGATATTATACCGTACACGAAAAATAACATAAACCTTAATAATATCGTACTTTTTGTAGAAGCAGTTACTTATAACGTTGTCTTCACGAAGGTTATTTATATCCAGAGGTTAGAATTTCGAGGATAGAAATAAGGCATTATTATTTCTTGTAGGTTTGTACATCTTACCAGCATTGGATTATTTTAGTAGTTGCCTGAAAATGTATCAAATGAGTTCCCTAATCCGAAAGTCATTTTGGCGAATATCACTTCCCAACCAAAATTTTTCCAAGAATTTCATTTTGGCTTAAGATTATTTACATGCTATGCAAACTTTCGCAGCCGTATCTTTGGAATATCATCAATATTATCATATTACAACCTGAGTAACTTAACCTAGGTTACTTAAGTTGGAATATAATGATACGGTAATGTAATGAAACTTCGGCCAAATGAAAGTAGGCAAATGTTGCCAAGTAAATTATCTCCTAAAACGAAGTTGGCAAGTGATCTTCGGCGAAATGAAATTCTGCGAAATGGCAGGGTACCATTAATATGAATGGTAATTAGTAATTACCCTCAATATGCCGAAGATCCTTGGGCTGGACTCGGAGACAAGCGACATGAGCAGGTCGATGATGGAGATGATGACCAGCGACCCGTCCATGATGTTCCAGCCTGATGTGAAGTAGGCATCAGGGCCGTAGAACATGCCTGATGCTACCACCTGCAAGTTATCATAGTTTAGCATCTGTTGGTTTATGATGGTTCCGTTTGTACACCGTGTAACAAGAGGAAACCGATTAACTTTAACAGCGTGTTCCTGAGGTCGTAAGAAGCAAAAAATGTGAGATGGGTCAAAATTCTTTTCATTGTCTTGTTTCATATGATTCTGTCATGCTTTTAGTTGCTGTTTCGACTCAGTATATTAAAAAAATCCGGTGCACTTGTCTTTTTTTTTCACGCTAGATTTTGATTCATACATCAAAAATTGGAAACAAAACATCATCTCATACAAAAATCACAACTGTGTCACGTTTTTTAGGGACACAAAATAAGACAACGAAAATAATTTTACCCAGATACATAAATAAACCCAGGTCGAAACTTGATAATTTTCTGATGTTTTCCTACATTGCAAAAGTCGTGTTTCGACAAGAGTTCATGTAACATTATTAGCTTTTTACGACCTCTCGTGTTACATCGTGTACCGTTTGCCGGCATGTATGCAAGTGCTAAAGTGATGTGTAGCACGATAAAGTGTATAAAAGGAATAGGATTTCAAAGAGACATGTTTAATCCTATAATCATGTTCTGTTCTGTTTTGGTAATTCGAATCAGTAGGTATTATAGCCTTCATTTATTATATAAACTAGGAATTTATATCGGTATCTTTTTTATTTTAATTGCGGTGTCAAAACAATCTTCAAAAATACTCACAATTTCGATAATTATTTGTTTCATAAGGAAGAGTAGGAAATAACTTAACATTTACGCCGTCGTTCCAAACATTAAACGGAAAATGTAGGTCCCGACAGGACCACCTGTAGCTCCGAGCTTTGAATACAAAGTGCCGCTGCAGAGTTTATCATATGGAAAACAGGCACATTAAGATATTTTACCTTTAAAAATCCAAGAAAATCTAAAGCAAGCATGCCTACAGGTCCAACGTTGTATAAGTAACTCATGATATCAATGACGATTTATAGTAATACTAAAATATAACAATGTGTTACTTAAACTATGTAAACATGCATGTAGATGTAGCCAATGTTTGTAATAGGCTCATTAAGGAAAGGGCTTATATTAACCAGAAAAATCATGTTTGCAAAATTTAAGTAGCATAATTTTGCATAAAACCAGCGTGGACTCAGGGACCGTAACCATAGGAATAACAGACTAAAAAAAGTTCATTCACCCATATATCTCTTAACCTTTTGACCGCCATAGTCTGATGTGTCAGACAAACAATATCCTGCTCAACTCGCCGAAGTCTCATAAATGAGACAAATTATTTGGTATTTGTAATGTCAAAATTGGACCCATACATTTATGTAAGCTCTGCGTGGTGAATTATGTATTGGTGACACGAGCACGGTCAAAAGATTTATATTAGTCCGTTAGTGTCAAAATAAGATACCTATCATATTTTATGATTTCACTAGCATTTGGCCTTTCTAATCTTATGATGTGAAGTCTTTATCTGTCTATTTGCATTAGAGAGAGTCGTCAGACTATGTCGATTATCCGGCAGACTGATTTTAAAGGAACTGCCTCGATAGGTAACAAGGTGGGATCAATTCCCTCCTTGATCTTCGATAGATTTGGTATTATTAAGTAAATCACATTTTTTCAGTTTCTGATTAACGAATTAATTAAACGATATAAGGGTTAATCACGTTTTTGTTGTCACTCGTTGCCAGGGTTACGATCTCCTGGGTCAACCTTAAAAGCGATATATTGGCACCGCAGGTTGAACGCCAAAGACCGATATACACGTATAAGTCGTGGACCACAGATCAATATACACCTACACTCATGTGCGCAAAATTCAATTTCAGTTTTGACATTTTGTTGACGTGGCGTTTGGGTGACAGCTTTGGTA
>JALPQI010014505.1:0-32815 GCA_025490895.1 Thaumatotibia leucotreta | reverse complement strand
AAATATTTAAATTAGTGAATGTAAGTGTAGTAATTTTTTTAGGATCTATTTTTTTCTTTTAACTGTAATTCTTCAATTTACAGTTGTAATTGTGTATAATAAATAATAAAAGTCTTAATGTTTTACCTATGTGCATTTTTATTTTTATAATGAATGCAATTTAATTTAGTAAAATAAGCTCCCTAAAACCTGATAACTGCTGGTAAGTCACATAATAATTATACAGATGTAATGCATAATTCCATTCCTTTGGCTTTTCACGGAAACTACTTCACCAAACATTACACCGAAGCGAATTCTGTAAATGTCAAATTAGTATGGACTCGCAAATGTGCGTCGTTGGCACTGTGCATGTGCAATCGTTGGTGGTCTCTTGTGCGTTTGACGCACACAGCAGTGGGAAAGTTGAATGTCTACGAAAAGCTGGTGGTAGTGAATACTTAGGGCCTATATTCAACAGTATCGTGTTCCGATCAGAAAAAATAGTTTTTTTTTTAAATTATAGTGGACAACAAGTGGGCTTGCCTTACCAGTTGGTCAAACAGGCATACTCTCGAACCAAGTCAATTTTGTTCTTCCGCGGATTTTTTTCTCTTATTATTTCCTAATCAGAATACGATGCTGTACAGTCGCCATCTGATACAGCAGAGCGGCCAGGGTACTCATAAATATCTGAGCAGGCCTCTATTGGCAAGCTCAGATATTTTTGAGTGCCGTGGTCGCTCAGATATATCTGATGGTGACTAACAAATTGATTGATCTGTATTGAAAATCCATTTTCAGTACAGATTTTTGCCGCACTAGTGCGAGAACTATTATATACCTATAAAAATATTTTTCATCACACTTGCTGTCTAAGCGCGCCATTGCTTGCGCGCGTAGCGGGAGTAATAGAAAAGTGAAATTCCCTAGGGAGTAATAGAAATGTCAGTACGTAATTTAATAATATTATGTCTTAAAACTTATTTTTTGGTTGGCAAGTGTGATGAAAAACATTTTATGCATCACGGTCGGTAAGCGGAATACTAACTCGAGTCATAAAAGCCCTCCGCCTAATGGCGTCGGGCTTCTAACACTCTCGTTAGTAATTCCGTGCTTACCTCCCTTGATGCACAATGTACTATTACACGCATTGGTTGAGCTTGTAGCCCGATATATTAAATCTGTCTTTTGCATTGCATTGAGACGACTCGAAAAGACAAGGATAGTCTTATAAAATCTATCCCTCTCTGTCTTTTTTACCATCTAGTACTTTGACAAGTGTAATTATTCAAAAGAGGTAGTAATAAATTACAAACTCGGCCGCTTTGATTTAAAAAATCACCAAGGGTCAATGACCCCGCTCGGTAAAATGAGGTAGTGTGCGTGAAGTGCGCGTGTGTGCGAAATGGGGAAATTTGACAGAATCTCAAAAATTTCCCACATCTATCCGACCCTTAATTGTAATCAGGTTCGTAACGACAATTGAGTAAGATATCTTTAGGAATTGAAACTTTATCGGCATTTCTATATTATTACTAGCTTTTGCCCGCGGCTTCGCACGCGTAGATTTTGGACTTCTATGAAAAAAAAAAATGTTTTCAACCGACTTCAAAAAGTAAGGAGGTTACCATTTCGACCGCATGTATGTAGTTATAAGCATGTTACAATTGTTACACGGAATCCTGCGAATAATGAATCCTATTTTGTTTTTTTTTCTCAGGAAATTCAAAAGTGGCCAAAATAAGTTTTAATTTTTAGATTTCTTTTTTAGTTTCGCCTTAAATGCCGACAAACATTAAATCGAATGTTGTTTCAAAGACAACGGTTCAAGTATTTTCATTTCATCGACAAGTCATTCTGTCAAAGAATAGTTTCCGATAAATTTAAATCAGTGAATTTTGAATGGTACTTGAGTTATTTTGTATTTAGGTTATAATGGAGGTTTTCCTTTACGGGTTCTTATTTTAGTTTGGTTTAAATTTAGTAATTTTTATTCCACAGTTCTAAACTAACCCTGAACCTACTTTGGTAGCTGTTCGCTTATGTGTGGGGTCACTGTTGTAACCTAACACAAACCTATTTTAATAACCGTTCATTTCTGCGTGGGATCGCAACGGTCGCAGTTTTAACCTAAACTAAAACTACTTTGATAGCCGTTTGCTTATGTGTGGGGTCGCAGTTCTAACCTAACCCAAAACCTACTTTGATAGCCGTTCGTTTCTGTGTGGGGTCGCAGTTCTTACCTTTCCTAAACCTAAGTAGAATCTTATCAACGCATCGTTCGTCGGCATCGTCATTTCCTGGGTGAATATCTAGGCGTTTCATTTCCACCGCCTAATTTTGGTGGCATCATTTTTGTCGAAGTTTCTATTCGTTACAATGTGCTACTTTGTCATTTTAAGGAGGCACGGTACCTTTTACAAATAGCGAAGTATAACATTGAGACGTTCAGAAACTTCGGCAAAAATGATGCCAACAAAATTAAGCGGTTGAAACGCTCAGATATTCACCCTCCTACAAAACAATAATGTAATCCGCAACAGGCTTCGTTCTTTTCTCTTATGCTAGAATAGTCACGCCAAAACATTTAAACCGGTGATGAGTCAGTCAATCTGGACCCCCACCACATTGACTCGATAAACCATAGAAACGATATCAATGATGTTTTTTTACTGTTTAACCATTTCACCCTTTTCAGAGGTTGAATTCTCAAAAAACCTAAAACACGTCTTTATCCTTTTATGTTCAGGAATACTCGTGTAAAGTTTCGGATAAAATAGATTAAATAATCAAGTTTTCCCATACAAACTCTGAACCGCCATCATTGCACCATTTGCACCCCTTAGGGTGTGAATTTTGACTATTTTTTTAAACTACCCCTACACCCTTAAATTAACCCCCTTAATTTCTTAATCTAAAACTAAACTTTTTTTCATACAAACTTTCAACCCCATTTTTATCCCCTTAGGAGTAAATTTTTTAAAAATACAATATCTCGAGGTAAAATCACTACATAGTATGAAATAAAGTCACTTTTTCTGTCCCTATGTCCCTTTGTACGCTTAAATCTTTAAAACTACGCAACGGATTTTCACGACATTTTTGGTAATAGGTAGAGTAATTCAAGAGGAAGGTTTTTATGTAGGTATAGTACCCGTGCGAAGCCAGGGCGGGTCGCTAGTACTCGTATATAACATGGTATGTAGATAAGTACCTACATCTTCATTGGCAAGAACACTTCTATGAAGTTTTGAATTAAATAGCCCAACGAATCTGGTTCCTCCTTACAAACTTTAACCTTCCATTTAACTCCTATAGGGAATGAATTTTCAAAAACCTGAAACACGTGTTTACATATTTATTCTTAAAAATATTCATGTGAAGTTTCGAATAAAATAGCCCAACTAATCTTATTTCCCCATACAAACTTTAACCCTCCATTTAACCCCCATAGGAAATGAATTTTCAAAAAACCTGAAACATGTGTTTACTTATTTATTATTAAAAACATTCCTGTGAAGTTTCGAATAAAATATACCAACTAATCTTGTTTCCCCATACAAACTTTATCCCCCCATTTAACCCCTATAGGGAATGAATTTTCAAAAAACCTGAAACACGTGTTTACTTATTTATTCTTAAAAACATTCATGTGAAGTTTCGAATAAAATAGCCCAACTAATCTTATTTCCCCATACAAACTTTAACCCTCCATTTAACCCCCATAGGAAATGAATTTTCAAAAAACCTGAAACATGTGTTTACTTATTTATTATTAAAAACATTCCTGTGAAATTTCGAATAAAATAGACCAACTAATCTTGTTTCCCCATACAAACTTTAACCCCCCATTTAACCCCTTTAAGGAATGAATTTTCAAAAACCTGAAACACGTGTTTTCTTATTTATTATTAAAAACATTCCTGTGAAGTTTCGAATAAAATAGACCAACTAATCTTGTTTCCCCATACAAAATTTATCCCCCCATTTAACCCCTTTAAGGAATGAATTTTCACAAATCCGTTCTTAGTGCGCCTCTAGACATTATAAAGAATCTACATGCCAAGTTTGAACTCTCTAGGACCAGCGGTTTGGGCTGTGCGTTGATTTAAGTCAGTCAGTCAGTCAGTCAGGACATTGCCGTTTATATATATAGATATCGTTCATAGTTATTATTGAAATTAAGTGCTAAATTGTCGTTACTCTCATTGAAATTAAGGTTTTTAATTGCACGTTAATTGGATGACCCTAAAAGTGAAAATGCTCATAAACGTCTCCTATTTTAGCCCCTGTCCCTTTCGATCCTATTAATATGTCTATAAGACCGTAAGGGACAAACAATACTTATCGGTTTGCTAAGTTGGAATGAGAATTTTTATGAATACTCGTAAGAGGGTAAGTCATATTAAAAAAAACACTACGGTACCTTGGCGATCACGTGGCGATCCTCACCTTTATTTAATTACTTTGGATCCGTCAGCCCAGTGACTCAGAATCAAATTAGTAAATTAGAGTGAGGTAATTACTTAGATGGAATTAGGAGAAATTAATTTATTTCTGTAAGCATTGAATTATACTAAATGAGAATTATTTCTGAAACTGAAACTCATTTTGGTAAATGAGTTCGAAAATGTCGCGTCGCATTTATAAAATCATTATCAGTGCTCGGAAGTAAAGGTGCAAAATTTTTATTATATGTCTTTCAATAAATCCATTAATAAAACAACTGCAAAAATAGAAAAAAAGTTGTCTGTATTTAATGAGACCTGATGAATTCAGTTGCATGTTGTTAGTGGAGTTAAAACAATAATACTTAAAACTAATGAAGTCTCCGATATCACCCTGTATAGTGATAGAATAATAATAAATAAATAAACATCTTGGGACATCTTACACAAATCGACCTAGCCCCACGGTAAGCTCAATTAAGGCTTGTGATGTGGGTACCAGGCGACGATATATATAATAGATAGATACATATAGATTCTTGAATACATACACAGAATATAAATAATATAGTCAAACGCTTAAACTAGGTATTTAGTCTCAGTCACAGCCATTGAAAACACCTCAATGCCGAGCAACTTTACGATGTAATCGCGAGAAAAGCTCTCCCATACGCAAATTACTCGAACGACAAAAGCTCAGCTTAAAATAGAAGATGGTAATTAATAAATAATACAGAATCACAACATTTTGAATAAACACACGCTGAAGAAAATAGCGTTGCCAGAAATTCACGAATCTTCGCTTCTATTTACGGTAATAATTGAGATGTGAATTAAATTAATATTCACATTCCTATGATCAAAGAGTTAATGTGAATGAACTTCTTGGCGTTAGAGTTAGAATGTTGTATTGACTGGTATTTTTATTTTCTATTGGTTTTAAATTACTTTTCAGGCAATCTTTTATTTCGCAACAATTTCGCACCAACGTCCTATTTCGTTTAACTTTTTTCCAAATGACAAAGTATCAACATATGAAAAACCTTGCAGCTAATTCGGTTATAATGGTACAAACAAAAATATAGACTAACACAGGCTTTTGAAAAAACAACTTATTTTTTTATCTGTTTCGGTAGTGTTAGGTAAAACGCTAGTTAGTTATCCACGGTTTTTCCGCAAATCGACATCCATCGTACCTATTTTTCGTGCCTGGGATAACGCTACTCCAGCCATCCTACGTTTTCCAGGTAAATCCAGCTTAGCTTTTTGATAGCTTGTCGCTTCCAGGAGGCAAGAGGGTGACATTTTCCCCTATATTATAATCCTATCTGTTTGAATTCCAGGAAAATATATTGTTTCGCTGTCTACTCCACCCCATGCTTAAATACGTACTAGTTTTAACATGTAACATAACATAGTACATTCCAAAAAAGAATAAAGCAACAGAATGCAATGGAACAAAACCTTTCTCTTTAATCAATTACTTAAAAAGTGCAGTTTACTGCACAAACACAGAAGCTTAGAGACAAACTTCGTTAGCGCGGCGAATGCGGAGTTAATTTGATTTTCTGGCTTTGTGCAAGTTCATTTGGACTTGCCCTGCAGTCTTACGCTAAATGACTAGTATTTTAGACCAATCAGCAAATGCGGAATGAACTCTGCGGTTGTCTCTAAGGATTGCAGTCTGATGTTCTTCAAAAATAAGTTTCGATTTTCAATTAGGTACTTATGTATATTATTCACAACAATTATAGTTACTTATGCACAAAAACAAAAGGTTAAAAAAGGTTCCTATAATAATTATAGAAAATATAAACTTTATGTCTCAAGGTTTTCAAGTTGTAGCTGTAATGTTCTAAATGGTTTTAAATTCACAGCAAAAACGTATATTTGCAACTAAATAAAACGAGCACGAGATACTAATCTATGAACTATCGGCTATAAACACAGAGGAGTGTACAAGTTCTTATTGAGTCGATAACGCTTATGTGACACCCGTGGGGTTGCAGGCGCCCATAGGCTACGGTGACTGCTTTCCATCAGGCGGGCCGTATGCTTGTTTGCCACCGACGTGGTATTTAAAAAAAAAAAACACGAACAATAGTTACGCACTCCCGTGTAAATAAAAGAGACACGGCGATACTCGCCCAGCTATCAGCGCCGGGCGAGTATCGCTGTGCCTCGCGGTGAGACCAGTGCCTGTATGAGTATTATGACAACTATTGTAAGTCTCGAACATATCAAATATTTTGTCACTCACGTTATTTAAGTGGAATGTTGTTCGAAATTAACATTGATCAACATATCAATGTTAATTTTTATAAAGATTATTTTCTCTAAACGTTTAACGCTCTATTCCTTTCACTGAAAAGATACAAACAACCCTTGTAACAGGGTCTTAAATACATTATCCCGAATATTTTCCCAAAGCTGCCTCAATCAATAATAGTTGTCGACTTCTAAATTTTCCCCCAACTTTTAGATCAAATTATATCGAACGCCAAAAACTTCTTTCCCCCAACTTCTCCTCGTGATTGCTAAACTTTTTCCTTCGTTCCTTAGCTTCAATTTACTAGTTATAAATTAACGTGTAGAATATTGCCATAGTTATGGCGTTAAATAAATCCAACCTGATTTATGTTTATTAAATTTTCTTGAACGTAAAATGTCGGTTGTTAAGTTAGCGTATAGCGGTTTCATGGCGGATATTAAAATAAATTGCCCTCGTTTCCAGTGGAAAAAAGAGTAAATAATACTAAACATCCTTTATTTGCACATTAGGCTTTCGTTAGGACTGAATATATTTAGATATGCGTCGCAAGTATGAAAATGGAAGGTAATAAAGCCGTAATACTGTCATCTTTAGGGAATACTCATTTTGCTTTGGTAGAAGGTGGCGAAAATATAACTACATAACCGTTGTTAAAGCCAATAAATAATTGAGAAGCAAAATAGGTACCTTAGGGAGTATTTTTGGAATAATATGATCAAGTTCAATAAAGAAAAATACTCGTGGTAAGATGGATGACATCTTTTTTTTATGGTTTCGAATAAATTCAGAAGAAGCTCCAACTTCTTTATCAATGGCACAAATTAATTTTATTGAAAACATACACATGACTAGATTGACTAGTTTTGTGTAGTGTATCAGAGTGTTATTTACAGTGAATATTGATATGGATTTCGCAGTATAAAACTTTCATTTTTAAACAGATTTTCTACCTGCCTCTGGCCCTGGTCATTCCACCAGCTCAGTTCGTGATGCATCACCAGTTCAGCTATCTGTACATGTTCTGGATCCACACGGAGACTATAAAGACCCTTGGGCCTTTGGAGTACTTCCTTAACACACCGAGCCACCATAGGATTCATCATGGTAATCATATTTTTGTTATTCAACAAAATATCAGTATGTAGGTATTATTGCTTGATACTTTGGTCTAACAAAATCAGCTAGCAGTTTTGTGTAGGTAATATTGTTTATTAGTAATAGGCCGGGTGGAATTAATCTGTTTGCGCAGACGCAAGTAAATGGGTTCAGTGCTATCATAAGAAAACGAGGTGCCTTCTTATAAACCATTGGTAAAGCAGTTCTAACAACATTCTGAAGGCGTTAGTTGATAGAATGTGAGTGGTGTGACTCTTTTCTACTGTAGAGATGCGCTAAGTTCCACACTACTTAGATACGGCATTATCATCTCGTATTATTTATTTTAAGTATGTAGTAGTTATATGGACTACTTCCGAAAAGTATTTGTCATTGTTATTAATATTTTTGAATATTTTTTTAGTAATATTTCATGATTTACAAGATATTTCAATGTACGAACTAAATCAAAATATCGCTATAAGACTTGTTTCAGAAATTCCTTCCCAGGTTGTGACAAAAATCGTCTTTGTCAAGGATTTAAAAAAAAACATTAATTTTATCAACAGCTTTCTAAAATACAACCGTCTGTTGCCAATGCAAGAAATATCCTCAATGAGTACTTGAAACACTAACTTAACGCCATCAATCATCATTTGGCATAATTGTTTAATTTTTACAGGTAGCAATCCTTACTGCATTGACGTGAACTACGGTGGCGTGCTCATCATTTGGGACAAAATGTTCGGGACCTTCAGGCCAGAGAAGGAAACTGACCGAATCGTCTACGGTCTTATCTACCAGCAGCCGTCTTTTAACCCTCTACACTTGCAGGTAGATTTGACGTTATTTGAGTTCACATACACTCCTTTTGAACTTAGAAAACCCTTCGTATCCAAGAGACGGAAGGCTCGGGCTACAACGGCAAGACACGATAAAGCAGGACAGCATCGGAGCACACGAAGGTAACACTGCCAGTGTTACTTTCGTATGCTCCGAAGGGTTTGATAACTTTTGTAAATTCAAACGGACTATAATTTTACCCCCTTATTCATACACGATACTTATCACGTAGTGGTTGGACAATGGGAACAAAACTTTATCAAAACTTGTGAAGCTGACTTTAAGCAAGATTAAAAAGCAACAAAAAGATCTGTTTATGGCAAATTGGTGTCCACATCTAATTCTAGAAGATTTTATATTTGGATATGCAGATATAAATATTTTTGGAGCTTTTTTTGAACTCAATTAATGTCTGCTTCTCAAGTTATGTTAAGGTTTTTCTCCCATTGTCTGACCACTACTTATCAGCTTGTTAAGGTAGGAGAGGTTTACCAATAAGAGCTCAGTCGTTCTTTTAACAATGTTACCTTTAAAAGTGATCAATTTGATCAAAATTAATTCTGCAAGCAAAATACTCTAACTTTTATTAAGGCATCCAACATTTTTGTAAAACTCTTAACTTCTTGTTTATGAAAGATTGAATAAACAAAAGGTCTTAAACAAAAGACCCAGAAATGAGCTCAGAAAATTGTCTTTGTCCTAAATATTGTGAAGATAACAATCAGAAAATAATTTCCTTCTATTTATAAACTTCAATTAAAACGTCTCTCGAATACAAGGTACTGAATAGCTGCGGGCAGTGAACTTTACGATGAACAAAGTTTGCAACTCCGTGTAAGTTTATTTCGAAACGGACTTAAGTACTACTTCTAAGAGTCTGCGTTACATCGCTACTTACAAATAGTTGTTTTGTCCATACTTCGTGAGCGTTACATTCTTCATCGTCTCTGATTATTGCATGTTCAGTTTTCTTTATATTCTTTGTGTTTTCATGATTAAAGTTTAGTCCTAAATAAATCTTTGCAGACATTCTACACGAAGTACGTAATCCAGCGATTCCAGGAGTATGAAAAGTGGACGCACAAATTCCGTGCCGTGTTCAGTAGACCCAGTTGGAAGCCTGGCCACAGCATCCGCTTCAAGGACATGGAAGAAGACGTAAGATAATTGAATTTTAACTATCATGATGGCATCACAATACATCATCAAATACCTTGGAGTATGGGTCGGCCCCTTGTCTGGGATGCTACATGTGTAGATACCCTGGCGCCGTCACATATTCCAAGCACCAGAGTTAGTGCTGGTGCGGCGGCATCTTTAGCAGAAGACCTCAAGCGTCGCAAATGTGCTGCCCTCGGTAGCAGCTACATTTGCGGCGTTTGGGGTTGAAACACTGGGGCCGTGGGGGCCAAGTGCGCGTCGCCTCGATAAGGACATTTCCAAGCGCCTTATAGAGGCGTCGGGTGACCAGAGGGCTGGCCAGTATTTCGCGAAAAGACTCAGCATAGCAGTCCAGCGTGGCAATGCGGCCAGCCTTCTGGGCACTACCTCCCAGCAAGACCTGGGGCAATTTTTTTTATTTATAATTTATTTTTATTGTGTTCATACTTTATTCTTGTGTTTATCATCAAATCAAAATCAGTACATCATCATCATTTATATCATTTTCAGAGACCTTTCTATTGATAGCCCACACGGTTATGTACATCGAAAAAAAATCTACCCTTCAGTTACATGTATGGAGGGCCCCCTCTCCAATTTCTTCTTTTACTATAATATATAGTACAATAATTATGTAGCGGTTCATACAACATATATTATTATCCTTACCAAATTTCATTACCGTAGCATTTATACTTTCTGAGTAAATCGGCTGTGACAGACGGACAGACGGACATAACGAACCTATAAGGGTTCCGTTGTTGCCATTTTGGCTACGGAACCCTAAAAAGTAAACTGTGAAAAGAGAGTTGCGTGTTCCAGTCTTTTAACACGTTGGACGCCACGCGGCTCACCGGTGAGCCTTCACGATATTTCCGTCGAGGCCATGGTGAAATCGAGTAATGGGCTATTTTCTCAAAAATGAGATTTTGGTCATTTTGGATGCAGAATATTATATTTAGCAAAATAGATTAGGAGATACTAGCTTAAATGTCATAAAAACTCGAGTTTCATTAAAAGGCTCACCGGTGAGCCGCGTGGCCTGAACGGAAGGAATTGTGAAGTTCCTTCCGCGGGGGCCGCGGGGTCACGCCGCGGCTCACCCGCCCGCACACCCCGCATGTGCCTGCGCATTCGCAAGTCTCGCAACTATCAGTACGGCTGGTATCCGGGCATTTTCACATCTAGGGACACCCAATTAGCTTAACTCTCACAAAAAAGTTATCGTCGATGTCAGTTTTGTAACGACAATTAAGCTTTTTTCACTTCTAGGCTAGGGTTGTCACTAGGTCTACATACAACACTCACAACATCCAATGGCTTTAAAATGGATGTTTCACCACGCTTACATTTGTAAATCACGGGATTCCACGCGGACGAGATTCCTTGCCCCTCATTTTGATTAAAATTCCGATGTTTCTTAATTTCAATAGCTTCACATACTTTTCGGCTATGATGTATACGCTCGGTTGAGAAGACTTTCGGGTTATGGAGCTCAAGTGGTTAGGTCCAGACTCCAACAAATGCTCGGCCACAGCAGACTTATTCGTTTGACGCTTTTTAACAGCCGTGATATGTTTCTTGACCCTTTCAGCTATGGTGCGTTTAGTTTCCCCAATATAGGAACTACCACAGCTACAATCGATCTTATAAACGCCCGGTGTGTGATAAGGTAAAACATCCTTAGGCGACCTTTGATACCCTGCCACCTTTGATAACGGCATATAAACGGTTGGTATGGAATACTTATTCGAAAGCGTACCTATATTGTCCGTTACACCCCTGTCATAAGGCAAAAATGCTGGTCGCCTCACAAAATCTGAATGTTTCTTCCTCGATATTCGTCTGGGTTGCCGTCTGTTCATTATGTAGCCATTCCTCTTCAGAACCTCCTGAACGTGCGATAACTCAATTTCCAGAAATTCAGGGTCACAAAGGTGTTCTTTAGAGAATTAACCACAGACTGAAGCTGCCGGGGGTGGTGGTGAGACAGATCGTTTAAATACCTGCCTGTGTGTGTGGGCTTCCTATAGACAGTGTTCGCCAAAGAACCATCATCTCGACCTATCACCTTCACGTCCAGAAAAGGCAAGCTACGCTCCGATTCCAATTCATATGTGAATTTGACTTTAGGATGAATGGAATTGAGATACTGGAGTAATTGCTCAACTTCATGCTTGCCACCTCTCATAACGCAGAAGACATCATCGACATACCGCTTCCATAATTTCACTTCCATGGTTGCAGATCTATGCTGGCCTCAAAATGCTTCATCCAGTTATTTGCTAAAACCGGTGCCACAGGGCTACCCATAGCAACTCCGTCGACGTCGATCTGGAGATAATGCCCCCCTCGATATAAAAAGTAGCTTCCTTCTAAACAATTCCGGAGCCAAACCATGACAGAATTCACTGTCTATTATGATTTTGTACTTTTGTTACTTTTGATACGAATTATAATTATAATAAATACCTTTAAGTTTACTATGCCAATTGTGATAAATGTTTTACGAAAAGCTCAAGAATATAAGCTTTTTTAAACTTAAGTGCCATCTTGGTAGCGAGTAAGTCGACGACGTTACCTATTTTTAAACTTAACTAAAATTTGTATTATATGCTTAAAATTAGGTAAATAAATAAATCTAAACATTAAAAACTAATTTAGTTTATTTTTTTACCAAACTCGATATTGAAAATCTTTATTTGCAAGTCTTCAACTATATTTTACCTATGACGAGTTAGCCAACCCTAACTAAGTTCACAAAATGACGAAAAAATCATAAGTCCTTTACAGTACAAAAGAACCAAGGCAATTTGTATCTTCTCTAGGGCCACACGGCTCACCCTGCATACGTTTTTGGATGGAATAAGTGAACGGTGGCCTGTAAAACAGGTTTGAAATGAAGGCTCGCGACGGCTCACCGGTGACCCCCGTGGCCCCAATGGTTCAACATGGTTAGGCTCACCGGTGACCCCTGTGGCTCCAATGGAAAGACTACATTTTTGGCGTGGCGTTCAACGTGTTAATTAAGAGTAGGTTTTATTAGAGCACTCTTTCTCCAAACTAATTTTAAAGTCATCTTGCTAATGAGTTTTACAATTAGCGGGGTAATTTGCCTTAATTATCTAACAAACAGTTAAAACGGTACTGTTTGTGTGGGAAACATTACTCGTTTAATTTATTTGTAATATTGGATAAGATCTCTGACCGTGTCAGTTTTAGTAGTCAATCATGAAAATATAATTAGTCTTCTTTTCAAAGTCTGCAGAAGTCAACTCCGCTATGGGATCCACTAAATCATAATATATGTCATTGTTTCTCGTTTGTGTAACTCGTTCAATTTTTAGCCTAGTTGGTAGTGATTCTGCCTACAAAGCTGGAGGTACCGGGTTCACATCTAGGGCATTATGTGTAATTATTTATCACAAATATTTGTCTACGTATTAAAGTATCTATTTAGATGTACCTATCTATTATATATACATATCGTCGATACCCACATCACAAGCCTTAATTGAGCTTACTGTGGGACTAAGGTCCATTTGTGTGTGTGTTTTGAAAGCGCAGTAGCCCTACCATGACTTTGATAGTATCAGTAACGTTAGGTTCTCGATACGTAAAGCAAGCCATCGCGCTCGCTCCAATACGAGTATGTTATAGAATCTGAGCGCGATAGAATGCTTTACGTATCGAGTAAAACCTAACGTATCCTTTACTTTCGAACTCATGCTACAGCTATAGGAGACACTTTGTCGACGTTTTTAGCTAGCTAAAATTAGCTTCTAATTATAAACTTTTAATGACCCAACTTCAATTCCAGCCAGCGCTACATACCCGCGTGAAATATGACGTCATACTGCCTACGTGGTGCACCGCCTACTTACTGATGCATTATGGATTCATCCTGTATGGGTTCTATCAACTCTTCTTGGCACATACGGTAAGCTTTGTGTTCCTGAATTCTAGCTTTTTTGTTATAGAATTGGTGGGTCAAACTCAAAATCATGTTATGAGTCTTTCCGGTGGACATTTTAAAAGTTAAGGGCTATGAGAGTTAATTTTCTTATTAAACCCTTATTGTCATTTAAAGACACTCCTTTCCTATTGAATTGTATGATAAATTTACAATATAGTACCAGTTGCTTACTATTGGCCACTGGAAAGAGGGGCTCTACAGTTCAGTTAACACCCTGTGAACAGGTAGTAATGATTTTTATCATACAATGCAATGAAAAAGGAGTACGTCTTTGAAGATAAGGCTTTTATAAGAAAATCAAGCTTTATAGGCCTTAACTTTTAGATTGTCCACCGGAAAGACTCCGAACATGGGTTTGCGTTTGACCCTGGGTGCCAATGGGACTATCTCAGGCCTATAGGTACACGTTTAATTAAAAAGAAATTGAAAATTGGATCACGATTCTTGAAGCAATCGAGTAATATACATTAAAAAAACAGATTGAGAACCTACCCCTTTTTTGATGTCTGTTAAAAAGAGAAAGAAGTACTCAAATACTAAATACAAATTGGGAGCTATTATTTGATATAAAAATTGATAACTAGACTAAATCCTTATTTAATAATATATTCGTCTCTTAACTTAGCAAGCCAATAAGTATTGTTTGTCCCTTTTGGTCTTATCAATATGTGTATAAGACCGTTAGGGACAAACAATACTCAACAATATCGTTCTGTTGTTTTTAACCGAATTCAGAAAAGGAGGTTCTCAATTCCACTGATTTTTTGTATGTATGTATCTCGATTTATATTCGAGGATCGTGAACCGAGTTTCAGTTTTTTTTAATCGAATGGGTTCAACCCTGAGATATTCTCATTGCCACTGGGGTCTGATGATGGGATCTTGGAAAAATCGACTTACGTCGATTATTATTTTATTTTTTTGATGATGATTTGTGTTAATTTTTTGTTACGATATTATTATTACTTTTACACCACCTGCCTTCATAATTTTTCCTCGATTATTTTCCGCTACCCTAACGTTGTCTGGAAGAGATTGCTCTTTAGCGATAAGAACGCCTGCTATTTGCCTATATTATTAATTTCTCCTGAAGTTCAAATCAAATTATTTATTAACTAAATATTTTGATTTGTGTTTTTGTGGTGATCTTGGTTGTTTTTTCTTTGGTATATGACACCCAAAATTTATAATTGAATGTCTCTTTTTTATAATATTTATTTATTTGAGGTGTGCAATAAAGATTATTATATTGTATTATTTCCAGGCCATGCCATCAACCGCAGTCTTCATCTTAACGGTATACATCCTCGGCTCCCTAACAGTATTCGGCATGATCCTCGATGCGTCGCCTCGGGCCCCAATCTTGGAGACCATCAGATGCGTCACCACAGTCTTCATCATGAGATGGTTGACGATCAACCCGTTGGTTCAGGTGTTGTTCATAGTTTCTGGCTTGTTCTGGTTCGTGTTCGTTTATAATACTACGGAGATTAAGGCTACTAAGTATAGTGATAAGGATTAAGGAACTGAGTGAGCCAAGCGAATTGTTGACGCCAGTAGCGAATGAAACACAAACTGTCTTTATCGTACTAATAAGTAAGAGTGACAGTGAGGGAAAACTATGATACTCTATACTGGGCGTTAGCGATGCGCTCTGGGGGGCTAGCACGATCTACTAATGGAGCATTCCATGAAAACATCAAATTTTTGTCGCTTACTTGTCGCTATAGAGCTACCCTAATAAATTGTGCTAGCTGGTAGGAAACACTGTCAATCTTAAAGCCTAGGTATGGTATTCATCATCATCAGCCTATGATAGTCCACTGCTGGACGTAGGCCTCTCCTATTGACTATGCGTATAGACGCATTAGGAGGTAAATGCCCATAATCACCACGCTGGGCAAGCGGATTAGCGATCGCAGTAATGTGTCCACTATGATGACGCTGCTGCCCATCATCAATCTTTTATGAAATAATGGTCAGTGACACTTCAATCCCTTAGTCGACTCTTACGACACCCGCAGGAGGAGTTACTAATTTAATTCCTCAAAATTATTGAAAAGACAGTGTTGCTGTCGACACGTTTTCGTGGAATGCCCCTAATATATTCAGTTTAGGACCTAATTTGAATCGCGAAATTTATAAAAATAAATTGATGTTTTCTAATCTTGTATTGATTACAGCGCCCTCTCTAGCAAATTCAACGCAGCGTAGAGTTGCCGAGCTTGCAGACGATTATGTGATGCATACGTCTTAGGAGTGTGGCTTAAGGTTGTAGTACCTTCGAAACATTACGTACAGATGTCGCTAGTGATTAGATTCACAATACCATTGGAAAAATTCGCTGTGATCGACGGAAGGTCGTCTGGTGTAATTGGAAGCACGTTGGACCGGCAATCCAGAGGAAGCGGGTTCGAATCCCGTGACAACCAGAGTCTTTCGTAGTTGATTTTTTCTATGGTAAGCACATCTGTTACGACATTGTGGGATTATCCGCATTGTAAAAAAAGTAACTTCAATATCAATTTGTTTAATTATAAAAATAAATTGATGTTTTCTAATCTTGTATTGATTACAGCGCCCTCTCTAGCAAATTCAACGCAGCGTAGAGTTGCCGAGCTTGCAGACGATTATGTGATGCATACGTCTTAGGAGTGTGGCTTAAGGTTGTAGTACCTTCGAAACATTACGTACAGATGTCGCTAGTGATTAGATTCACAATACCATTGGAAAAATTCGCTGTGATCGACGGAAGGTCGTCTGGTGTAATTGGAAGCACGTTGGACCGGCAATCCAGAGGAAGCGGGTTCGAATCCCGTGACAACCAGAGTCTTTCGTAGTTGATTTTTTCTATGGTAAGCACATCTGTTACGACATTGTGGGATTATCCGCATTGTAAAAAAGTAACTTCAATATCAATTTGTTTAATTATAAAAATAAATTGATGTTTTCTAATCTTGTATTGATTACAGCGCCCTCTCTAGCAAATTCAACGCAGCGTAGAGTTGCCGAGCTTGCAGACGATTATGTGATGCATACGTCTTAGGAGTGTGGCTTAAGGTTGTAGTACCTTCGAAACATTACGTACAGATGTCGCTAGTGATTAGATTCACAATACCATTGGAAAAATTCGCTGTGATCGACGGAAGGTCGTCTGGTGTAATTGGAAGCACGTTGGACCGGCAATCCAGAGGAAGCGGGTTCGAATCCCGTGACAACCAGAGTCTTTCGTAGTTGATTTTTTCTATGGTAAGCACATCTGTTACGACATTGTTGAATCGCGATGTCTCAGTTCCATAGAATAACTGTCAAAAATTGAAAAGCTGAACCTAAACTGAATCGCATTTATAAGAGATCATGGTAGCCCCCCAGGGGCCCGTTTCTCGAACGTTTGTAACTTGTAATACAAGTGGAAGTCTCTTTTTAACACTATTAATTAGATTAGGACTTCTGCTTGTATTACAAGTTACAAGCTTTCGAGAAATAGGCCCCTGTCTTGAATCAATTTTAATCAGAAAATGTCAATAAATTTGCTTTAAGCATGACAGACTCCGGATTCGGTATAAGTTGTAATAACCACCGTAGTCATGTGGTATAGAAAATCGAGTGTTGGGTGCATCATCTTAGCGATCTGGTCTAATGTCAGTCATTCTTAATATCGTTGAAATGGTTCTATGTTTGGCTTCGTTTTATTGATTTGTATTATATTATAAGTAGACTAGATTCTTTGTATATACAATTGTAATGTTTTAGAAGAAAATAATACCTGTATAATTACGGACCGGAGGTATCTAGTAATAATTATTGAAAGAATTAATGTAGCGCCTTCATTTATTGAATTATTGTCAAAACTTATTGTTGTTAGTTTATAAGACTGTTTTAAATAAATATTGTAATTTAATTGTCTTCTTCTTTTTTCCCCAAATATGTCCATGCAAAATAAAATCTGTTAGTCAAATAAAATATCCACATATTTGTATAAAGATAGTTACAGTGTACAGTCGGCATCAGATATAGGTATCGGTGTGGCCCTTTAAGAAGTAATGGAAGCTGCAAGGGTTGAGAAGAATAGGTATCAAAAATTGTGGGTAAGAACTCCGAAACACCTAAGAAAGGGACAATTGCAGAAGGCCGAGTATAGGTATAGTTAGAGAAATATAATTTGACCGACTGTTATCATACTTACGACTTAGCACAGGATTAGGTTAGTTCTGCAGGCTTAGCACAGGATTAGGGCGACAATATATCGCCGCGAGATAGACTATCCATCTCTATTTTATTCATATAGATAGTAAAAGATGGAAAATCTATCTCGCGGCGACAAACTGTCATACCAATCATGTGCTAAGCATACTGGTTTGCCTAATAATTCATAATATATCAACGTATTCAACGTAATATATATCAAAAGGGACGAAATATGTTTTGTAGGTGTGTTTTTAGGATGTTTTCGTAAGTTTGCAGGATTCTAAAAGTAGAAGTTAAATAAATTGTCTTTATATTATTCTTAAATTGTCTTGGATTGGCTACGGACTCTACAAACAATACCTACAGTAAATAAATATCAAAAAAAGTAAAACGTACCTACATCATACATGGGCGTGGCAAAAGTAGATTATAATGTAAAAAGTGCTAAAATGTCAATAACCTGGGAGGAAACAAGGGAATAACGTTTGTATGGACGAAAGGCATCCCACTTTCTCTTAACGTATCACCACAATTTTCTTACACTTGATTTACGAAAGTGTCTCACAATCAACAACGCCCACTAACAAGTTTCATCGAATTACGAACTTGTCTCAACCTGCCCCAATTTGTATCCAATCTCGACTTAGAATCCGTTACCCAAAGCCCCAAAACCGAGACAAATGAGACAACTTTGACTTACGCTTACGAAGTTCTACTTGACAATACAATACAAAACTCTTTACTGCACACCTCACAAGTAATAAAATTAAATAAAATCGGCCAAGAGCATGTCGGGCCCTGCTCAGTGTAGCGTTCCGTAGTTATTCAAAAACGGCTAGGCCTATTATGTTCGAAATAGTTTTTTTTAAAGTACTCTATAAGCCTATTCATGATTTTTAAGACCCTTATTCTTTTTAAGAGACCTATTCAATGATGCCCCACACTATAGCATTACATCAAATAAAAAAAATCATCCCAACTTCACTAGTTGGGGAGGTAGGAGGTATCCGAAAAAAAAAATGTTTTTTTTATTGTACCACTTTGTTGGCATGATTGCATGATTGATGTGTGTACCAAATTGCAGATTTTTAGTATGCACGGCCACTGAGCTATGCTGCGTACAGACGGACAGACGGACCTGGCGAATTATAAGGGTTCCGTTTTTGCCATTTTGGCTACGGAACCCTAAAAAAATCGGCACAAAACAAAAGACATACAAAAAACCGAAACAAGACAAATACTTAAGTAGGCAATACTTGAAGTTGCCACGCTATTAAGTTTTTTTTTTTTTTAATTAAATTCTTAAACAATATTCATTGTATTAGAAATAATAATAATCATAATACCTATTAAAAAAAATAAAATAAAAATGTCAATCACAATAAATACAAATTTACATGAATATAAAAAATGCTAGTTACTAGAACCAAATTACAATAATATCACATCACACTTTAAGTTTGCGATTTATCAAAAATATTGTCAATACTGTAATAGCATTTAGCCAATAAAAGCGACTTTAACTTACGCTTAAACAAAATCCAGTCCGTAACGACTTTAAGATCAGTGGGCAGCTTATTAAATAAGGTCACTGCCTGATATCTTGCACAATGTTTTGCTACCTGAAGTGTCGGACAGAAACTGTACTTGATACTTTTCGTTCTTGTGGCTAAGCGAGACTCCTGTTCTTCAGCAGTATTATGTTTGGACATATCTTTTACAAACCGTGTAAGAAGAATGAAAACGTATAAGCTGGGGCTGGTGAGAATACCCAATTTCACAAAGTAATCCCGACAGGAGCCCGGAAGTGGTAAGTGCACCATTGCTCGAATAGCTTTCTTCTGGGCCACTAAACTTCTGTTGACATTATATAAAAAACTGTTTCCCCAAAACCTTATGCTATACCGCAATCTGGATTCTACTAGAGCGTAATAGACAATTATAAGCTGCTCTATACCTAATACGTCTCTGAGGCTTCTTAGGGCATAACATGCAGAGTGGATAGATGATTCTATTGCCTCCAACTCGCGCTTCCAATTTAGATTGCAGTCAATGAAAATTCCCAAGAATTTCACGTAGTCAGCCGAATTTAAACAAACTTTGTCAACAGAAACGTCCAATTTATCGGTTTTCTTTGTGTTTTGTTTAAATAACAATACCTGAGTCTTGTCTGAATTCAAGCGTAGGTTGTTGCAAGAAAACCAATGAGAAAAAACAGAAATAGCCTTATCAGTGTTATTATTTAGCTCAACCATGCTTTTAGCGGATATAACTGCATTGGTATCATCAGCGAAGATAACCAAAGAACAGCTTGGTACTGAAACAGACACGTAGTTAACTAGGTCATTTATAAATAGGAGGAAGAGTATGGGGCCCAGAATGGAACCTTGTGGAACCCCTCTATTCACTCTAACTAGCTTAGATGTAACTGGACTATCAACTTTACAACCACCACTAATTTCAGCATTATTTATTTCGACATATTGGTTCCTATTTTGGAGATAGTTGGCTAGGATACAATAAGCATTTCCTGTGATCCCATAAAACTTAAGCTTTGCCATGCCAGTTAGTATGTAAGTAATTCATCAGTTTCATCACCTACACATTAGTTTCTATACAGAGTAAGGTTTTTCACTTTTGTATGGGCAAAAGACATTGTGATATTTTCCCTGTCTTTGCTCACGCCCTAACTTTATCTGATATAAAAATGATGTATATAAAATTTTATTGAGATTGTCAAAGGTTGCACACTTTTGAAAGTAAAGCCAAAGCCACACTACGAAAAAATTTACTTTGTTAAAAATTATTCAAATATAATGAACCAACACTAAAAAAGAATGGAAAAGTCGAATTTAAAGTCATATATTAAAAATGAGAACTTATTCTTTGGAAGTAGTTATAAATTCTATAAAATATTTATGGGGCACTTTTATGAAAACCTAATTCCCAGTGTTTTACTAATTTCATAAATATAATAGATTAGTGTACTGTATGTAAACATCCAATTATGGCCTAAAATTAAGTAAAAAACCGGGATCCAGGTTACTTTATAAAGAATACCATATTAAGGTTATAGTTAGGTATAGCAAATTCACACCCGTGCTTAAAGAATAAGATCGTTTTTTTACATTTGACGATAGAATCTACTTTTCCAAGTAATTTTAGTGTTGGTTCATTATTTTTTATGAATTTATAACAAAGTAGTATTTTTCGTAATGTATGGGGTTTTGGCTCCACTTTCAAAAGTGTGCAACCTCTAAATGTTATCCAATCTCAATAAAATTTTAAATATATCATTTTTATACCAGAGAAACTTAGGGCGTGAGCAAATACAGAGAAAATATCACAATCTTCAAAAATGACCCACCCTAATACAGAGTCGAGTGGTCATGCATGAGTATATCGACATACTTAACTCAATGCATTTTTCATGGCAAAAGAAATAAAAAAAAATATTTGAAGTGATTTTCGGATATGTTTTTTTTTGTTCGATTGTTTTAATTTTATTTTCATCACACTTGCTGTCTAAGCGCGCCATTGCTTGCATGCATAGCGGGAGTAATAGAAAAGTGAAATTCCCTAGGGAGTAATAGAAATGTCAGTAAGTGATTTAATCATATTTTGTCTTAAAACTTATTTTTTTGTCGGCAAGTGTGATGAAAACATTGTATGCATCACGGTCCTGAAGGGGAATACTAACTCGAGTCATTAAAAGTTCTTCTGACACTCTCGTTAGTGATTCCGTAGGTACTTACCTCCCTTGATGCACAATGTACAATTATACATGACCAGTAACTAGGTTAAATTACTCTTTGGTTTCTATCGATTTAACCATATTTTAAAGACTCATTATCATTAACGACAAACGAGTCTTAATCGCGTAAACTTATAATAATAATAATAATAATAAATGGTCGTGCCACGCTCTATTGGGATCGACCTATCATCACGGACAGGACTATTGTAGCCAATAAGCCTGATATCGTGCTGGTAGATCGATCGCAGCGCCGGGCTGTGCTCGTCGACGTCACCATCCCCCATGATGAGAATCTCGTGAAGGCCGAGAAGGACAAGTCCAGTAAGTACCTAGACTTGGCCCACGAGATAACCGCCATGTGGGATGTTGACTCGACGATCATAGTCCCGATAGTCGTTACAGCGAACGGTTTAATAGCGAAGAGTCTCGACCAACATCTTAAGAGTCTCTCGCTAGATGGCTGGATCAAGGGTCAGATGCAGAAGGCGGTAGTCCTGGACACGGCGCGGATAGTCCGTCGGTTCCTCTCTCTGCGACCTTAACCACCGGCAGCTTGGGCCCGCTCCGTTGCCGGCGGCACCCTAGGTTAGGTTTTTTATAAAGTGTTTATATTTTGTATTGTTTTTGTATGTTGTATTGTATTTTACTTTTATAGACATGTTTATAAAACACCTAGCCTAAGAGAAAAGATCAATAAAGGAAATAATAATAATAATAAAAACGTTTATTCATGAAAAAAATAACAGCTTGTTACAATCTTCACACCCTCCGCCAAACTGTAAGACAGTTTGTTGGCAGAAACAGTCTCCCTTACTTATACAATACTGTTATGTTATCTGTCTTGTTAACTATATCTTATATTTATTTATAAACTGTATTTTAATCTTTAATAACAATTAAGTTTAGCTTAAATTAATTTGAGTTTCCAACTGTTGCAACATATGCTTTTTTAATTTTGATTTAAATACATTTTTGCTAGAACTCTTTCTAATATCTAAAGGTATCTTGTTGTAGATACTAGGAACTAGGTAGGATCTGGTCCTCTTACCATAATAATTAACTACTCTAGGTACAACCATAACTTCATTGGCTAACTTTCTGCACAGAAGTGGATTACTGACATGGACTTTAAACTCATTTGGTTCATATTGTTCCACTGCAATCTGGAAAGATACCCTCTCATTGACCGGCAGCATGTTACATTTTAGAAATAACCTATTATAATCTTCTCTACACAATTGTTTTGACTTTTTATCTACTAAAGCTTTCATAAATCTAATCTGTAGGTATTTGATTTTGTCAAGATAAGTTTTAAACGTTCTACCATATGTGCTCAGTCCATAAGAAAGTATCGAGTCAGTGAGTGCATAATACACAGTATACAGAGTTGCTATATCAATGAAAAACCTGAGATGGTGGAACTTCACAAGCACGGCTCTGAGTTTCTCGCACACCACCTCCACATGTGCATTCCATGTAAAGCGGGAGTCTATTGTCAGCCCCAGGTACTTGTATCTTTCCACCACCTCAAGCCTTTCACAGTGACAGGAGGATTGGACTCCACTATGTAGACAATCATAATCATGGCCAGTAATTATTGGAGCTCTTGTTATACATTTGTTATAGGGCGAATAGATGTGCATACATTTGGTTTTTGCAATATTGATTATGATACCATTATCATGCGCCCACCTAATGATATTGTTTAGATCATCCTGGATACAGTATTCTATTTCTTTAATATCTTTACTAGAGTATACTAAACAGGTGTCATCTGCATACATATAAGTTCGACAATGCTTAACCACATTACACATGCTATTTACGTGCATGATGTATCCCACGGGGCCGTACACAGAGCCAGTGGGCACCCCACAGGTCACCCGCGCACTGCTGCCTGTCACGCCGCAAACGGCAGTCCTCAACGTCCGCTCAGACAGATAGGATTGCAGCCACTTATTGACCGGGCCGCTGACTCCACACTCATCCATGGCGCACAGCAGCTGGTGGTGATCCAGTGTGTCAAAAGCTTTTTTGAAATCAATGTAGACCACCACCACCTGCTGCCTACCGTCAAGACTGCCGTTAACGTCGTCAGCAAACCGTGCTAGCGCTGTCGCCGTGCTGCGGCCTCGTCGGAACCCATGCTGTGCATCATGTAATATATTATTTTTGTCCAAGAAACTACTTATTTGTTCTACTATGTATTTTTCTACTATTTTATTTATAACAGACAATATTGCTATTGGTCTATAATTTGTGTAATCAAAGTGAGAACCTTGCTTATAAATTGGCCTTATTAGTGCAGTTTTTAATTCTGATGGATATAAACTTTTCTGAATACACAAGTTGATAAACAGAGCAATAACTGGGCTTATTTTTAACTTAACAAATTTTATATCACGGGCGCGTATTCTGTCCTCACCAGGTGCTTTATCAATACTTAAACTGCTTATTATCTTATTTATATCAAAATGTGTGGCTTTCCTAAGTCGCATTGACAGTTGTGATTTATTTACATAATTTTCTCTGTTTAAAAACCTGTGGTTACAATTATGTTTTATGTCTAATATTTCCTGTGTAAATGTAGTCGAGAATGTATTACAAATGTTAAGTAAAGTTTCATTTTTTCCTAAATATTTCCCTATTACATCATCCAGACTGGTGCCAATCCTGCCCGTCCAGCTGTTAATTTTGTTCCATATTTTCTTTATGTCTCCTTTACATTGTAAAATTTCCTCCCTTCTGTGCTTATTTCTGGCAGTATTTATGCATTTATTCACCTTATTCCTATATTTATTATATTCTAGGCGCATATTCATGTCAAATGGTTTGCTTTTCCATCTGTGAAATAGTTTATCCCTGTATCTAATCATTAATTTCAGATTTTTATCTATCCATGGTTTAGAAACCCTCTTGTTAGATTTTGTATATTTAATCATTGAACTATCATAAATACTGCCAAAAACAGATTTAATTTTCTCATAAAGCAACAAAGGACAGTCAAATACCATTAGCTCCTGCCATGGATACTCATCCAACTTCTTCTCAACACTATTATTACACAAGCGCACACTTTCACACTTTTTAAATCTATTACCCGCAACACTTTCACTATTGTCATATCTCACTCCAATTAGATAGTGGTCTGAGATCTTACAAGTTAGCAAAAAGGACGAAACACAAGGTGCAGCTACTCGGATCCATATGTGGTCTAGGCAAGAACGTGCAATCTTCTCATTGCACATTTCTTCACGCGTATAGTCTGTGATTGCACATTGAAGACCCATCTCACTCATAATGTCAACGTATCGCGCAGTGGTGCTATCCATTGTAGGATCCTTAAGGTCGATGTTCATGTCACCCAACACAATAACGTCGCACTGCGGCGGTATACTCTTCAACAGCTGTTGCATTTCACCAACAAACATATGCCTATTTGTGTGTGGAGGCCTATAGACTGCCACGATGTGAACGTCCGCACGACCTTGACCTTGTGCCAGCTGTCCGTGTATTATCTCGCAATCCACATATGCAGTATTCGTCACCGTAAAGTTGTACACTTTCTTCACAAACAAAAGTAGCCCACCGCCCCTCTTCTCCTCTCTCGTATAGGCATAAGAGTTATATCCATCCAATTGGAATAACGGGAGCTCAATAGATTTAATGTTTATTTCCGATAATATAATTATATCACAATTATCATGACAGTCTTCGAGTAGTACCATTAATTCATTATGATGTTTTCTCAGTGAGCGTATGTTTAAGTGAATTACTGTGAGATCTGTATTATTTTGATTTACATTGTTGCACCATGAATCTAAACTTACGTACTTAGTGTATTCAATATTGGACTGGATTGATTGAAGTTTGTCGTTGAATTTTAATGAGATTATTCAAACACCATAACTTTACAAAGCCCATGTATAGGCTGTGAGAATCTACCAACTAGGTATTATTATTGACAGCAGCAGCTCTGACGTTTGCCAAATCTTCTTCTGTTCGAATTACCGTAATTTTTTTATTGTTCGGATCGTCTCTTCGCAATAATATTTTGTTGTCTTGCACCCAAACGTATTTAAATGGATCAGGTTTAAGCTCACTCTTGACACGCCATAGGAGTTGTTTTGTATAAGTCGTGAGGTCCTCATTAATGTAAATATGGGTGGAATCTCCCTTTTGGCCATAGATATCTGCGTTAGTTATCTTCGTCTTCCTTTTAGCCATCCATTGGTCACGCGCCATTCGCGTATTCAGAGAAACGATGAGCGAGCGAGGGCGAGGGGCACGCGGGCGGGAGGATGGTTCGCCGCCCCCGGCGCTGCGGTCCACGCCGGCGGCGCCGGACGGCCTATCTTCACCAACTCTCTTCACGTCACGAATATCATTTGGCTCCAAACCCAGTTTCATGGCTATATTTTTCGCTGTTCCAATCACATCTTCTTCCTTCGTCCATTGCACTCCATATAATTCAACATTATTTTCCTTTTCTTTCGATTCTAACCTTGCAATCCTTTCTTCCAGTGCTTTATTTCGCGTTTCCAAGTGTGTATTTTTATTTTCTAATGCTTTTATTTTATTCTCGGCTTTTCCCTTAAACTCAAACAATCCTTGATACTGTTCAGAGTAAAACTTAACGTCGTCCTTTAGATTATCTATTTTACTCTGCAACGTGTACAGTATTTCCAACTTTCTATTAACCTGCTCAAGGACACTCTCAGCCGTATCATTTTTTTCCATCGTAATTTTTGGTGTTTTCTCGGAATTCACACAAGACTCACACACATCTTTTTTTGCATTCTTCCCGGCACACTTTTTATGAAACACTTGATCACATTGTCTACAGTTCACTAGTTCATCTGGCTTATTTGTTGATATGAATTGCTTGCACTTTTTACATTGCGCCATCTTGAAAGCTAACACAATAGCCCTCGCGCACAGATAACACTCAAAAAAAACTTATGCACTTGTCTTGCGATGGGTAGGTAGGTAAAACTATTTTATTAATATAAGTTTGCGCGATTAAAGCCCGTTGGTCGTTAAAATAGGCACCTACTTTTATTTCTAGCTAGAAACGAAAAAGGTTTAAATAAAATATAAGTCGGAATAAGACTCAAAACCACTTTGACGAAGCCAGAAAAGTTCTAACTCGCCGAGATAAAGACTGTTGCCGTACTATGAGCTGCCGCCGCATTACCAACACGGAGTTACTTTCTAGTAGTTTCTACCGGCTCGCTCGCACCAATACACCAGCAATTCTATTCACACATTCGGCGCTGCATTAATCAACGAGCTCGACGTCGAGATTAGACAGCCTTCACTTCGACGTTGAGCGCTGCGCTGCGGAAAACGGTATGCACTAAGGTAGAACAGCTCGACGTCGAACTGTAGGCGGTGACAGCCGATGACAGCGCGACGCTGTTTAAGTATCTCCAAATCGTCAATTCCTATATTTTTTTTAGTAAAAAACACATTATGCGCAATCTAGCAGCCATTTTATTCATGCGTCTCGACGATAAAATCCTAGCTTTTTTATTTGACATTAGGAATAGAGGCTGTGAGCAAGGTTGTGGGCGAGTTCGTCGCTGTTTTTCGTTAGAGAATACGAAGTTCGTACATTAAACGTCAAACTCGACGCAGTGTAGTTCCAGCTCACGGCGAATTCGTCGCCGAGCACTAGTGTCGTTTAAAGTAAATTAGTGAATACCGTTTTTAGGCTCGACGCTGCCGCAGCGCTGACACAGCGCTGATAGCAAGGCGGTTTCCTTAGTGAATAACACTGCAGTACGACGACTAGCGAGCGGGATGGATAGAAAGCAAGTACGCGTTAATAACGAAGTGGCAACTCATGGTAACACAGTTCCATTTTAGCGGGCACTTTAAAGTAATAGTGAGTCTCGAGAGCTCAGCCTACTTTACTGAAAGTCAAACTTAAAGGAGATATTGTTATTTTATTTTAAGGCCTAGGAAATCTAGTTTTTTTTTGACTCTGTATGCAGTAACGGGTTCTGGATTCGAATCCCGAAATGGCATTTATTTTTGTGATGATGAACACAAGTTATGTAAATAGTTTTTTCATTGTCAGCCTTTTTAGCCAAGTTGGTTGAGACCCTGACTACAAACCTGCGGATTCGGCCAGGACATTATATGTGTATTAAGTATTTATTTATCACAAATAATTGTTTTTATATAAAATTATTGTTTTTTATTAATAAGAATAGTTGCTTTGTGATTGTCACTAAGTTGTTAATTTTCTATTTTATTATTATTCAAATCATGACGTTTAGAGACCTTTTACATCTCTAATTCTTAATTTCTCTTTATTCTGACAACTACATAATAATAAATTGTGAACTTGTACAATAAGAATTATTTTTGTTTGTTAGTATTATACTTTATTTATCTCTCTTTTTATAAAATGTCTATAATTTTTTTTTATGTCATAAATCGACGGCCCCTACGTAAGTTGTCGTAACTTGAAATTTGGGTTTTTCTTTTTATTTCATAAAACATTATATCTTTTAGCAATGTTTCCGTTCCACGAAGAAGAAATTTAAAAAACCTATTACATATAGGTTTTTGATACCCGAAAACTATCGTAACTTAAAAAAGCACCGTCGTATACTGTAGTAAGTGTACTTACGATAGTTAATACGGGGCGGCAACCCGCGCTCGCGCAGCGTAAGTGCCACTTACGATCTTATACTCGGTGGGGCAGAGGTTTTTCATGAGCGTTAATTTTTTACCAAAAACTAACAACTAGATGAAACAAAAATGGATAAACGATACATTTTATTCGATAAAAGTAAGACACCACAACGGAAACAAACTCAAAGTAACTGCGAGACCAAAAACAATTTTCGAAACGGCCGTTGGAGTTAAACAAAATGTAGTCTGAGATGAAATAAAAGACGGTTCAGAAATAAAAATTATTTAAAACCACTAAGCAAAGTTAGCAATCTGTTTGTGTTCACTCAGAAATCAGTTGTGAATTTATTAGTATGGATGCTGACAATTTTTTTATAATACCGGTGAATACTGTAGTATGTAATCACTTACCACAACTTACTTCGGAGTTGAAGATCGGTGTTTTGTCTTAAGTTTAACATACTACTATTTACGTTGGATTTTATAATTTTTTTTGTGTTGTATGTGTACTTGAGACATTTTTCGTCGGAAATTGTTTTTAAATTTCTATTGTAAGTGATATTTAAGACAGTACGCGCCGGATCAAATACAGAGTTACTACAATTTACAATTATAATGTCGGCGTATTTCAATAATTTTTGCTCATCATACAGGTTCGCCGCTTCTTTTTGAAACAAACGATAAATAAATGCATAAGTCATTGTAATAAAACGGCATTTTTTGTGATAGTGACGACGACGAAACAATCATGTCAATATCACTTACATTATTAAACACTGGAGCAGTTGGTGGGTTCATTTATGAGTATTTAGTCATCATTCATCAGTGAAATCATCATCTGTAGTTCGAAGATTTGACTGCTGACTGAATGAAACCGCCAACAGCTGCAGTATCTAATCATGAAAGCGACACGACTGTTCTTTAAGAATATAATTACGTTGAAAAACGCTTGATATCGATCTCTTAATTATGATGTAGTTGAAGCTGAAGGCATTTTTGTTAACTGATTTTTTATTATGTCTTTGCACTGTGAGAGATTGTTGATACTAATTATCACAATGTATACCATCTTTTGTACACAGTTTATAATAAATAAATACTTTACTTTACTTTACTATTAATCTGCCATGTCTATAATTATAATTTCAAAACTACGTTCCTAATGCTAAATGATAGACTGTTTTTGTGTACTAACTAAATGCACAAAATTATAATAAAACGGCTAAACTCATGTATATTCGGTAAATATAAAAAGTGGATAATAAACAGATAAGTACCAAGCGGCTCGCTGAGCTCGTTGAGATAAACGGGTTGAGGGTAGTCTTGCGCCGGCACTGATGCCATGTCCGACTGCGGGTTTATGTCACCGAACACTACGTAACAGATGATAAGCACACGAAGTCACTGTGTGCACAAAACCATCATTATTAGCTCGGAGATTACCGGCTTCTATGCCGTTGGCTCAGTCCAGCCCCCATTCCGATTAAAATGACTCTTAATAGCTCTGTATATCTTCCGTGGCAGGTAGTATCTTCACCGTACCAGCATCCTTGCTTTATCAAAGCGTTTAGGAAATTAAATGTGCCTGTATCGTATGCGTCCACCACAGCCGAGATATATCTATCTCCCTGTCCTTGACACTCCGAATGTGCTCCGAGTCTTGTAGACCCATTACGTCGTTCCTTACCGAAGTCGTAAGGTATCTCATAAACACCCGAACTGCCAAGTGAATTTCCGTCCTTTGGAGATCGTAAGAAGTACTCGTATTGGTATGAGGACGCAAAATGGTCTTAATGCTACACCTTCGGCTTAATAGGCGTCCAATTCCGTTTGTCACTCCTGTAATATGAGGCAAGAATGATGGTGCCCTCTCTACTGTGTGGTGATGTCGAAACGTCCCTTAGCTCCTTGTACGCTGACTTTGTCTCCAACCATATCTGTTCCTCTCCAAGCTCTCCAACGTCTCGTCTCGTCTGACATGTTGCAACATTTGTAATAGTTTAGATAACAGGAGGTAATGAATAGGAGATGCCTGTGTCCAGCAGTGGACCGAAATAGGCGAATGATGTGATGTGAATAAAAGATGATAAACTCATTTCGCATGTATTGTGAATCACAGAACCGCGAGGACAGGTTTGCGAGATAATGGTATAAGCCAGTTAGCAGGTGGCTTTTCTATAGACATTTTGTGACAGACGATCATTCTGACCTAGCATTAATAACCCATCAAGAAAACGAAGTGTCCCATCCACCTCTCTTTTAAATGCGAACTTTATTCTGGGATGCAAATCATTAAGATCGGTTTGTAACATATCAAAAACTCTATCAGGAATTACAGCAAAAACGTCATCCACATTTTGTAACCAGCATCTCGGCCTTTTCGGACAACTCTTGAATGCCCTCTGCTTAAATTTATCCATGAAAATGTTGACCAGTACCAGAACTACATTATAAGATAACTCTTTGCTTCAATTTGCAAATAATACTCCCCTTGCCAAACGGAATAGCAACTATTCAGGAAATTTTCGATGAATTTCATGTGCACAGTCGTTACGAGCTACAACATCTTTAATTATTTTTATAGTTTCCAATACTAGCAAACAATGAAGCTACATCAAACTCAACTACATAGTCTCGTCTTCATTCAACACGACATTTTCCAAAAACTGTACAATAACACTTTACCTGATCTATTTTTCATAATAAATAATACAAAAAAACTATTCACCTGCTTAATTTTCTCAAAATATTGCATCAGGGTTCCATAAAAATACTATAGTAACTTAGCATAATATAGTAACTTACAAAAAGTTTTTATAATGTGTCCGCAAAATAATGTTGTAAATAATAGATACGACAAAACTTACACGCATAATTCCAACGTATATTGTAGTATGTATTACTTACGATCAATGACCATTTATGACCACCGGCGTAAAGTGAAGTAAGTAATACATACCACAATTTTTAGATTTTCTTCTCCGTCATATACTGTCGTAAGTGCAATTCCGGCAAAAATATGAAATATATCAGATAAGTAATTATATCACTATAAAGATAGTATCTTTGTTATTGATTATGCCAATTTTCAAAGCAATCCATTGAACTATGTGACTACCGTACACATTTCAAACTTTAAAGTGCTCTCCTGTAAACTTGCCATTTTCAACTTACGACAACTTACGTAGGGGCCGTCGAAATTCTTTAATGCATGTTAGTTTAATAAGATTTATTATTATACTGTTTTGAAAAAATAAGTCCACCTGAGTTTCTTACTGGTTCTTCTCAGGTACGGTGTAGGGTTAGAACCAGTAGTAGATTTTTTTTCTCTCTCTTGATAGTGTCAGACGATTTGAAAATGCTTATTAATAAGCTTACTTGAATAAAGAATATTTTGACTTGACTTGATCAATTGGTCATGCTCATGGCTGTCTATATATTTAAGTATCTATTTGTATCTTTCTATTAAGTACCTATATCGCCGCCGTGGTACCCACATCAGAAGCGTAGGCTAAGCTTACCGTGGGACTCTGTCGATTTTTTTATGAAATGTCCCAAGATATTTATTTACGTACCATTCATTCTTAGTTTTGTTACCTGTAAATAGTAAAGCACTACTTTAAATGATACATTAAGTACTTCCGATATAATAAATCTTTATACTTGTCAGTCTGAGGTGCTAGGAGCCTAATCAATAAATAAACGATGTGATCAAGATAATGTCAAATGATGCAATAAACTAGATCAGTTGCTTCTCTACATGCAGAATTACTTTATCATTTAAAATGATTAATTCATTTTTTACTTATGACTCAGCCTTTTTAGTTTTGTCGTATGGAAACAACCTCTTTTTTATATACCGACGCGTACTTAATGTTACGTTGTTAGATTAGCATTATATATTAACAAAAAAGCGGCAATTTATCTTGATTTTATGTCTTTACGAGTATGTAAGTAGCTTTTTAAAGGGAAAATATATTGAAAATATCCCGTAGTCAAATTCTGAAAAATAGTTTTATTCTAAAGTATTCCTTATGCCTGATGTTATTTTTTCTTATTTTCCATACACACGGATTAAAGGTTGGAGAGGGGCACATTTTTTTATAAATTCTGGAAGAGGTATTTGCGAAAATAATCCAAGGAAAAAACTTTCTTCTCGGGCCCGTATTCTTTGTAAATGGCTTTAACGATCCACACAATGTAAGATTTCATTTCTGTAAAAAATAATGTTCTGACCCACTTTACGTGTAGGGATTCTTAGTGGTACATGTAAAGGTGCGTTCAAACTAAAAGAGCATTCGCTGTTCTAACCTCCCACTCTACGAAATTCGATCGGTATACACAAAACGTGATTGGTTGATTTCGTAGAACGGGCGCTAGAACAGCGAATCCTCTTTTGGTTTAAACGCACCTTAAGGTGGATGTCCCTGTGCGATTTTCATACA
>JALPQI010014504.1:0-30186 GCA_025490895.1 Thaumatotibia leucotreta | reverse complement strand
AAGTGTATGCTCCCACGGTCAGGTATAACTCAGTTCGGATCTTACTTTCAGAGGCTGCTCAACATACCTTAGAAATCCTTAGAAATTGTTCAGTTTGACGTTAAAACTGCATTCTTGTATGGAGACGTGAAGGAAGACATTTACATGACACCACCCGAAGGTTTGGGCGCTCCAGGGAATCTGGTATGTAAACTTGATCGTTCACTCTATGGTTTGAAACAAGCACCCAGGTGCTGGAATCAAAAGTTTGACAGTTTACTAAAGAAGTTTGGTTTCACAAACAGTCATGCAGATAGGTGTGTCAATATCGGGAATGTAAATGATAATAAAGTATACTTGTTACTGTATGTCGATGATGGGCTCCTTATGTCAAAGTCGAAAGATTTCACTGAAGAAAGTAATTAATGAGTTGAAAGAGGACTTTGAAATAAAACTGTGTGATCCTAAGAATTACGTGGGGTTACAAATTGAAAGGTCTGATGGGCGTATTTTCATACATCAATCAGTCAAATTATATTGAGCGATCGTTGTGTAAATTTAATATGCAATTTGAATTATGTGTGCACTAAAGAACAATACGCTGATGTCTTTACTAAAGCACTCCCTCCCTAGAGACAAGTTTCAGTATTTTAGAGATAAAATTGGTGTTCAGAAACTAATATAGTCTAAAATACTACGTGTTAGTAAAGTATGTAGAAATTCGTTTGATTTATTGTTGATAATTGATAACTAACTCTATTTAGGTGAGAGTTGTTTTTGTTTCTACATACAAGGTGTAGGTACTTGTAACTGATTTATATAACGTGTTAGTTATCTATACATGGTGTATGTGTCACTAATATTTTTATTCATTTGAGAATTTACTATACACCGTGTTCTTGTTGTGCTTAAAGTTTAATGTTACTATACACCGTGTCCTTGTTTGTTGTTTGTAAAGTTCAAATTTGGTGAGAGTGTTGAAATAAGAAATCGAACTTTACGATTAAGTAACAACACTAATTAGCTTGCGTATCACTAGGCTCGGCTACTATAGCAACGGTGTAAACTGTTATGTCGTTATGAAAAATTCTCTCAAATATACAAATGCGTTTTCGAAACTTTCATCCTTTTATTTAATTTAGTTTATCAGTGCCGCCATCTTGAATCTTAAAATGGACCCTGAATTCGGATTCCACGTATGTGAATTAGTCGAAATCGAGTATAATATCGTAATGCATCTAGACGCATAGTTAATAGGAGAGGCCTACGTCCAGCAGTGGACTAACATAAGCTGATGATAATGATGATGATGATGATGAGTATAATGACAAAAATTCCAAAAAAATGTGCCGCCATCTTGAATCTAATGGACCCTACATTCGGATTCCATGTATGCAAATCAGTAGAAACCTTTGAAGCCGTATTTAATTGTATATTTGAGACAATAATATTCAAAATTCGCACGTCCTAACATTATAAGTAATTAAAAAGTAATCTAGAAGTATAATCAACAATTCCAGTAATATTGAATCGACATGTTGATTCCAAAGTATTATATGCTATAGATTATATATTATTATTACTGTACTGACTCCTTCATACGTCATGGTAATATTCCGTTTCACGACATTACATTACAAGTAATTTGACTAATATGATACCCATAAGTACATTACAAAGTAAAATCAAGTAATATTGTAATTGGGAATCGATTACGAAATGCCCATTCAACTCTGCTGTTCAGGATCAAAAGCTCGTATGTGACCAAAAATATTTTTCATACAATTTGTATGGGAAATTTAATTCATGATTTGCGGCTTTTCTAGCCGAAAATTTTTTTTTGGTTCTCATACATGCTTTTGATCCTGAACAGAAACAGGATCGATTGGCATCAAAAAAAAAGTTAGTCACAAATGACCATTTTCACGCACCCTGTATGTTTTTTCCAAAATCTTTAAACGCCAATCTTCATAAAGTTAAAATAAAGGGAAGGTCTTCCAAGACCATTTTCGCGTAGCTACTCTGGATCTCGTAGCTGCCCTCACTGACCCAAAAAGATTTTCCACCCTGTATTCCACATGCTAAATATTTTTTGGTTACAAGCATGCCAATTTTTCAGACAAGGAAATCTGTTATTTTTGAAGTAGACGCGAATGGTCCATCTTCCTCATTTTCGATTGAAAATTTGAGTCTAGCGACTTACATACGAAATACCTATTATTTGTATACAAACCTACGCGATCTAAAAAATTCATCTGCTATTTTTGCTTATACTGCATGTTTGTCCCTCGTTTCCACTATAAAATCTGATAAGATAATGTTTTTCATTAATGATGAATGAAAAACTTGTTGAATGAAGTTTTATTTATTAGTCATATTACCCAATGGTTCAAAACTACGGTTTAAATGTGAAACAGACCTTCAAAGAGTTAATTAAATTCATTTTACCGTCATGAGCTCGTCGAGCATAGTCCTCTCGTCTCAACGGAGTGATCGCGACTGGCCGCGCCCACGGATGGAAATAGAAGATATAGCAAATCGCGCGAAATGCGCGACGGGAGAGAACACAGCGCGCGAAATAAAAAGGGTCTATACGCCAAATGCTTCTTACCTCTCTATCTCTTAAACATGACAACCTATATAAAAAGTTACGCCTATCAGCCCTCGGCATTAGTTTAAGCTACAAAATACTAAATTATTACTATTATAGCATGCAAAGTAACGTCAGGAAATAAAATCTCCCCGAGAATTAGACATGTTTTCGTGGTCGATTTCTATCGAGCGAACTTCAATACTTTGCGGATTTGTTCCCTATCGGCCCTGGCAAATATGATGTTGTTTCTGTATGTATGATATTGTGGCATATTTTCATGTTTAAGACATCTTAAAATGCAATCTCCGTGCTGAAATTTGGGTGTATGCGCCCTCTTAAGTATAGAGGCCGGGACGAAAGGGGTTGGCGGCCGAAGACATATAGACAACTGTATATTTCCGGCCGAGGTATGTATAGCGCTTTTCTCAAGCATGCAATGAAATAAACAACAAAAACATCAAATTTTTATTTTTGTTACATGCATAGTATTGAATAGTGGCAGAATGTCATGATGCCTCAAATTTATGTAGAATGGAATTAAAAAAGAGCCCTTTGCCGGCCTAGGCCTTTAAGATTTGTATTAAATTCCATTAACGAACTCTTGTTCTAGTTGCACCTGAAACGTCATACTTCGCAGCCTCGTTATAAGGAACATTATAGGTATAACAACAATATTTCATTGCATATTTGAGGAAAGTAAAATTACAGTAATATTATTGGTAGTGTGAGCGCGCAAATAAATACCCACCAGATTGCATCCATATTTAAATATTTTGAGCCCCACGCGACGCTCCTGGGGGGCGATTTTTGAGATTCGAACGCTCGAATCTTTCATTCGAAAATGAATAAAAACGATGAAATGCTATTTTTGAGATTCGAGTGATAGAAGTTCAAAAACGACTGCGGTTGACCATTCGTATTCAATTCTATTGATAGAAATTGGAGAAGTACGTAGATACTCCAATAAAGTGTCACTGTCAAGTATGTCAACTGAGACCCTACCGCGAACCACGAACAAAGTGTAAGCTCTCTCTCGCACTTGTGAATTCGTACGTAAGTGTGATATAGGCAACACTTCGTTCGTGGTTCGCGGTAGGGCCTCTGGTGATGTTTGTTTGTGTGCACCATAGATTATAATAACAATAACATTGATCGTAGATTTACGTTCCGATTCACTAGCGGTACATGTTTTTTTATAATAAAAACCGTTTAATAATGTTTAATATGTTATAATTCATTATTATTTTTTGCTGGAATATAAATTCCGACGTCAGTGTGCCATAATTTAGCTTTATTACATTAAATTTAAAAAACCGGTAAATATCGACTTTCTGCGTGCAACGTGTCGCAAAGATATCGATCTCTAGCTTTTCGAGTGCGACTTTCAAAAATAGGGTATATTGGCTTCATTCGAAAATAGCCGTGAAAAACGTTGTCATTCGAATTTGAATTCGAACGGGAATTTGAATTCGTGCGATAGAAATTCAAAAATCGGCCCCTAGCTCTTGTTTGCATTCGGGAAATTCATTTGATGTAGTGAGAGGGTGATAATTAATCCCTGATTCAGATTTCCAATTCTGTTAACCCTTGACTACCTACGTCCTGTTTGTATCACACAACCACCTCCCTGCGGTCATAGAGACCGCTTCTTCTTATGGGACCTGATTTAATTACTTTGGCGTGACTGAAGGGGGTTTAAGGTGGATGTCCCTGTGCGTTTTTCATACAAATTTGTCGACATTAACGCTGTTAATTAGTGGACTATTTGTAATTTTAAACCTTGATAGTAAGTTGTACGTATCCCGTAGATGTCGCGTATGTAAAAAAAAGTTCAAAAAGTGGTATAGTATTTCTGAATTATCAATTTGAAAATTGATACAATTTCGCTCTTTGCCTTTGTATATGTGCGTGAATAATACTATCCATGAAAACTAACATGGAGGCAGATGACAAGGTAAGTTTAACCATATCCATCACAGATGTCACTTTAAAACTGCTTGTTAGATGACCTCACTAAATAGTAATATATTCGGTCAATAGATGGATTATTAAAAGTAAGCGTAATTCATAAAATAGGTATGTTGTTATTGTTTTTATCAAATAAAATATCCGGTAAAAGGCCATAGTCGGATTTTCATAGTAAGTCAGCCTTTAAATCAACCAGACTCTAGTATTTTTTTGTGAGTACCTCTTATGGTGAAGAATATTTCTGCTGAGTATCAACGTCCTATCGGTGACAGTTTTTGACTTATGATTTTTTTTAGTTTTTTCTTTAATGTGTTGTATCTCAGGATGTATAAAAGCGAATTGCTTCAAATTTTGAAATAATGTTCTTTATTTAGATATGCATCGAATTTAAAAAAATGAATATCGATTGTCGTATAAAAAAAAGAAAAAAAAAGACCAAAAAATTTTTCATATTTTTTTTTGTGTACCTATGAAGTAGTGACACCTCTATTTTCTTTTTCTAATTATAAACCATACATTGGCCTACTAGTTGCCTAAGTATCAAAATTTTCCAAGCGGTACTTCTTACCAAAAATCGGCAATATGTGTGGTCAAGTTCTGCATTCAATCGGTGTTTTTCAATGTAGTATACAAACTCTTCATTTATATTTGAGTTTTCTTATCAGGTTATCTTATTTAAGAGTAAATGCTAATGACAACTTAATGTCATCATGATGCAAGCTGTTTATTTCATTATTAATCGGCCGTTTATTATTTTAACTAGCGTAATTCGATATTATTTATGAGATATTCATTAAAAATAATATATTGCAGTTAAATATTATCGAGATACGCTAGTTGAAATGGTAAACGGCCGATTAATAATGAAATAAACAGCTTGCATCATGATGACATTAAGTTGTCATTAGCATTTACTCTTAAATAAGATAACCTGATAAGAAAACTCAAATATAAATGAAGAGTTTGTATACTACATTGAAAAACACCGATTGAATGCAGAACTTGACCACACATATTGCCGATTTTTGGTAAGAAGTACCGCTTGGAAAATTTTGATACTTAGGCAACTAGTAGGCCAATGTATGGTCTATAATTAGAAAAAGAAAATAGAGGTGTCACTACTTCATAGGTACACAAAAAAAAATATGAAAAATTTTTTGGTCTTTTTTTTCTTTTTTTTATACGACAATCGATATTCATTTTTTTAAATTCGATGCATATCTAAATAAAGAACATTATTTCAAAATTTGAAGCAATTCGCTTTTATACATCCTGAGATACAACACATTAAAGAAAAAACTAAAAAAAATCATAAGTCAAAAACTGTCACCGATAGGACGTTGATACTCAGCAGAAATATTCTTCACCATAAGAGGTACTCACAAAAAAATACTAGAGTCTGGTTGATTTAAAGGCTGACTTACTATGAAAATCCGACTATGGCCTTTTATCCCTAGATTCGCCAGGCCAGATCTGAAAAGACAATATAGCGGATTTATGAATTGCAGTCAGTAGGTACCTACCTAATTTGTTATCAAACTTTGCCGCTCGCTTTAATTCTATTTTAGCGTAACTTGTACAACAGTGTGGAAGAATGGACTAAGTTCTTTAGTACGATACTAAAATCCGAGAGGTAATAATATATATACAATTACTGGCTATTAATAAATAACAATAAACTATTAAATATCTCGGGACATCCTACACAAATCGGCCGAGTCCCACGGTAAGCTTAATTTAAGGCTATTGTGGGTAATAAGAATAGACGATAATATTCTATTATAATATATAGATAACTACATAATATATAGGTTCTCGTACTTAAATATCATAGACAGACACGACCAAGAAACAAATATTTGTAATAAAAAAATACAAAAAATAATCCCTTCGCTGGGGTTCGAACACGAGCACGAGGAGGCTGACAACTACCTATGTAATTTAAATTTATATGGACGCGTAAAATACTTTTTGGTTAGTGACCACAAACATTTTTGGTAATTTGTCACCGCCAAGTCAATGTCATTTATGAGTCAAACATTTTAGGATTCTTTTCCACAAATTAAGTAATCATTTTAGGAGAATATTAAAACGGACGAAATTCACGCAACCGGAAATGTTCAAACGCATAGGAGCAAGCAAATATTTGTCCAACCACGGCTCAGTAAGGTCTCATGTAAGTACCTACATGGCTTCGTTTATAGATTTAATAATAATGGCATGGTTCCTAAGAACAGATTTCGATATCTATCATGGTTTGTTACTTCCCCATACAAAGTCAAAAAATAAAACTCCATTGTTAAAAAACAATTCATTTTTATAAGTTTTAGATATCATGTTTGTGTTATCATGCATGTTTCTTAGTAACATTCACTACCCTAAACTAATAAGAGCTACACAACCGATGTCCAAATGAAAATAACAAATTTTTGATTTTCAAAAAGTCCTGGTTCGATTCCTGGACCGAGTACACGTATTTTTGTAATCGTATGAATGCAGTTTTTCTTTTTACTAAAATCGATCTCATGGTTCCTAAGACAAGATTTCGCTATCTGTTATGGTTTCCAAAATCTCCATACTGACCGATTTGGGTTGATGAACTATAAGGAATCTACAGTACCGGCCAATAATATATCACATTCGTGACTTTTTGTATGAGCGTGTATAGAGTAAGCGGCACATGGTCGCATGTAGATAGCATATTATTTTGGTACTTTTACACAGATTAATGATGAATATTGCAATTGAGTATTTTTAATTACAATGGGTAAAGTGTATGTATAGCTAAAAAAGCTATAGTAAAGAAAATATTTTTTTCTACGAAATCCATGCCTTACACAAAAAAAAAATTCATAGGTACATGATGCCAAGTTTTTCCATGGATAGCACGAAGGTCTTCATAGACTATCTATAGTCGTAAGGTGGAAAGTGTGGAAACTACTTAAAAATATAAAAATAAAGTACTGAAAAAAATGTTGTAGATATATATTTATGATTTCCACCGTTACTAAAGACCGAAGAGCTGGCGACTTGCTCGCACAACGCGTAAGTATTGCGATACAACGAGGAAATGCTGCCTGCATCTTCGCTACAATGCCACAAGGGCCAATCTTAGATATGTATAGGTTAGGTTAGTTAGATTTACTTTATGTACCTATATAGATTGTACAGTTTTCCAAATATTTTCATTCAAACTGGCCAATCAAAACACATCACCATTTTCAATCCGTTAACCCTTTAAGGTGCATGCAGACCAAAAGAGCATTCGCTGTTCTATCCCCCGCTCTACGAAATCAACCAATCACGTTTTGTGTAACGATCGAATTTCGTAGAGTGGGGGGTTAGAATAGCGAATGTTCGTTTGGTCAGAATGCACCTACGGGTGGCAGCGCCACAAGTTGACTGGTGGATAACTGGCGCAGCCATTTTATATTATTTATAGTTTAGTGGCAGGCACCAGGAGCCGGACTTATACTCCATGTGGCAGAGATTCGGGACGGAACCCTTACAGGATCACTCGCGTGTCTGTCTGTCCGTCTGACCCTCTGTCACAGCAGATTTGGAAACTACTGGACCGATTGAGTCTAAAGGCACGAAATATTATAGAAAACATAAATTTTTGTGAAATAAATATTAAACAAATCTGTTTGACTGTCTGTGTGCCCGTTAATGGAATGGCTGAAAGGAAAGTTACAGTTTGCCTGTCGGTTTACCTGCCCGCCTGGTATTTCTTTTTTATGTGAGTGTGTTTTTTTGTATGTGTGTTTTTGTATTCTTCTCAATCCGTAACAGATTCCTGTAAAACAAACTGAGTCAATTTGATAGTTACGTATTTTTAAACTTTGTTTTTGATGGACTAAGGGCTGATTTTTCAATCCTCAGTTAAAAGTATCCGTCAGTTAAAAGTATTACTTATCCTTATCGCTGGTCATCAGTCAAAAAAGGATAGAGCTAACATTTATTTGACAGTTACTGTTAACTGGGGATTGAAAAATAAATACTAAGTTTTTTTAATTTATTTAAAAACATCTTTTATTTTTTACGAAGGGAACGACCCACGGAGTACTAAAACAATAATACTTGTATTGAACATAAATATTTAGAATATTTCCGTTAGAAAACAATTGGGTTTTTTAAGAAACTATAATGACCGTGAACCGTTGTTAGGGTTCCGTAGCCAAAATGGCACAAACTGAAGCCTTATAGTTTCGCCATGTCCGTCTGTCCATCCGTCCGTCTGTCCGCAGCATAGCTCAGTGGTCGTTAATACTAGCCCACCTAACGAAGACCAAAAGCTGCTTAGCGGGGGAAAAATCGTTTATAAGCGAATTTTGGCAAAGTTAAAGGGAATAGTGTTTAAATAAAACCACGTACTAAAAGTACTGGTAGTTAGGGATGGAGCTAACGAGGGGAGAGGGGGTGTAAAGGTCCTTATTTTTAATTTTTCGTAAATAACTCGTAAACCGTGGCTTTTAGCAAAAACGTTCTAGTACATAAGTAATTTATATAAAATTCTCTAGAAAAAAAATATATTCATGTTTCCTCCGGGATCAATATGTCATGAGATAAGAAAGCAAGAAGATGGACACTTTAGAAATAAACACATTTGTTTAAGTAGGTATGACACATACAGGATGCTCGCAAGCATTCCAAAATATTTTAATGCTGAATTCCTGACCATATTTAGAGTGTTTATAGTTATTTATGTGGCTGGTACATAATAAGAGGCATTAAACATGAGTGTGGTTTTATGAAACGAGCCGTAGGCGAGTTTCATAATAAGATCACACGAGTGTTTAATGCCTAATTGTGTACAGTCACATACATAACTTTATCTACATCCATATCATTAGTTTAGAATGACAATTTACCTTTATTTTCATTGATATCCACTAAGTAATTACCTCTAAATATAAAAATTCAAATCAGTTGAAATCACTCAATTTGAGTAAGGATATCCTACAATAAATATTTATTGAAAAAAAAAACAACAAAAAGAAGTTGACTTCATAATGTTAAAATTAATATCATGACGACGATACTTTAATGTCAACATTATGATGCACTGTACTCTGCCTGTACTTTAATGTTAACATTATGATACAGCCACAGACACCGGTCTCTTAATATAGGTCATTATATTACCGCTGAATACATAACAGGGAAATTATGATATTCCTGTAGATAAATGTTATATAAAATTTCCTGGATTTGGATTGGTTTCAGAGATAATCAAACTTTTTTTCAAAATAAGTTTTTCGACGTAACTCGTCATAAAACTTATTTTTGATTACAATGCTTCCACAATGTGTTTTAATATTCCCACACCCCTTGCCTGGCAATCAAAAAATAAGAATAGACTTGATGAAATAACCTGTCCCTAAAAAAAAATTAAAATAAATAATTTTAACAAATTGTTGTTATGATAAAGTACTGGAAATGTTAGAAAGTAATCAAAAAGTCTGAAAAAAAAGAAAAAAAAATTTTTTTGGTGGTATTTAACATTAGGTCTCATAACATTTTTTGTTTATTTTGATGTCTAGAATGCATAGTTACTCGTGAAATCTTTTGACGATGATTATGAGAATATTTTAGGTTTAGAAGATAATTAGGAATTTTATTTTTACAAATAAGTAGGTATACCTACAGGATGCTTCCGAGCATTCCCAAAAAATTTAACTATGAAAAATTATTATGATGGTTATTTCGTCAAGTCTATTCTTATTTTTTAATTGCCAGGCATAAGGTGTGGTAAAATTAAAACACATTTTGGCAGCATTGTAATCAAAAAGAAGTTTTATGACGAGTTACGTCGAAAACTTATTTCAAAAAAAGGTTGATTATCTCTGAAACCAATCCGAATCCAGGAAATTTTATAAAACATCAAAGACTCTAAATATGGTCAGAAATTCAGATTTAAAATCTTTTTTAATGTTCGCCAGCATCCTGTATGTGCCCATACCTACTTAAAAAAATGCGTTTATTTCTTAACTGTCCATCTTCTTGCTTTGTTATCTCATGACCAACATGATACATTGATCCCAGAGGGAACATGTATACAGAGTGTTTTTTTTAAGTGGGACAGTATGGGGAAATCGGAAACTATAGAAGATACAAGGAAGCTGTCTTAGGAGACATTAGGTATTTTTTTGAGATAACAATTTTGACAGTTTCTAAATTTTGGTCAAGTGCGAGTTGTACCTAAAAATTTATAATATTGATTAAAAAATTTTTTGACTCAGATCGACGTGATTTCATGCGTAGAGAATTTTATTGTATCGGATGAAAAAAATCTGAACAGCAGAAGTTAGTCAAATTTAAGAAAACCATTTCTCATATTACAGATATAGTGAGAAATGACTTGCCTTCGGAAACGTTCGTCAACGTCATGCTGTTTCAGTCTATCTCACTGAGACTGACAGTAATAGCTGTCATGCTACTTCAGTCAGACTCGGTGACACTGCCTGAAACAGCATGTGTTTACGAACGTTTCCGAAGGCAAGTCATTTCTCATTACACCTGTACATCCCCTGCGAAGTGTCTACTACTGCAAGGTCAATATTTTAAAAAGTATTACTTACACTTTTCGAACACGACATTTGAATTTGGAACGTTTTATTTAAGTTCAAAAGGACTTTAATAATTTACATGTCGCGAGCTAATAAAGAAAAAAATTATGAAAATATCCAACGAAATTCAAAATACGAATAGATACTCAATGGTCATTCCAAATTTTAAGTTTTTTTTCTTTATGAGCTCACGACATGTAACTTATTAAAATCCTTTTCAACTTAAATAAAACGTTCCAAATTCAAATGTCATGTTCGAAAAGTGTAAGTAATGCTTTTTTCAATTGCAGCAACTACCTTGCAGTAGTAGACATTTCACAGTGGATGTAACATGAGAAATGGTTTTCTTAAATTTGACTAACTTCTGCTGTTCAGATTTTTTTCATCCAATACAATAAAATTCTCTACGCATGAAATCAAGTCGATCTGCTTCAAAATTTTTTTTATCAATATTATTAATTTTTAGGTACAACTCGCACTTGACCAAAATTTTGAAAATGCCAAAATTGTTATCTCATAAAAATACCTAATGTCTCCTAAGACAGCTTCCTTGTATCTTCTATAGTATCCGATTTCCCCATACTGTCCCACTTAAAAAAACACTCTGTATATATATATAATATATATTTTGTAGAGAGTTTTATGTAGATTACTTATGTACTGGAACGTTTATTGCTATAAGCCACGGTTCACGAGTTATTTACGAAAAATTTAAAATATGGACCTTTACACCCCTCTCCCCCCGTTAGCTCCACCCCTAACCACCAGTACCTTTAATACGTGGTTTAAAACACCATTCCCTACAACTATGCCAAAATTCGCTTATACACGAGTTTTTTTCTCTGAATTTCCTTCGTTTGGTGTACTATAATATAATACTAGGAATCTGCAATTTGGTACAGATATATATTAATATAATATAATATAATATGAATCATGCCAACAAAGTGGTACAATATAAACTCGAATATTGTTTTTTCTCGGGTAGGTACTCGTACCTCCCCAGTTGGTGAAGTAGGGATGTTTTTTTTATTAGCTGTAATCTTATAGTGTGGGGTATTATTGAATAGGTCTCTTAAAAATAACAAGGGTGTTAAATGAAAGTTTTTTTCTAAAGACAATAATGTTGGAGATAATCGCGACAGAAGAAAAAAAATGTGTCCCCCCTCTAACTTTTGATCCGTAGGTTCAAAAAATATGGAAATAATCATGAAAGTGGGCTTATATTATACTTTAAAATAAAACTATTTTGAACATAATCGGCCCAGCCGTTTTTGAATAACTACGGATCCTATACTGAGCATTGCCCGACATGCTCTTGGCCGGTTTTTTTAAACTAGTTCCTTCTTAGTGGCCAGGGTAAGAAGATAAAAAAATTAAAACGCTGCATTAAAGTCATTACACACTAATAACAGCCTTACTCATAAACGTGGTATAAAAAGTTATACCAAGAATAAAGACGGAATAAGGAAAACGGCAACTCATAAACTCGGTGTAACTTATACCTAGCATAACGTCGCTATAATGTCCTAGCAAACATTATACCATCCCTATTTCGACCCGCACCCTTTTTTTTTTTTTTTTTTTTTTTGATTACCCAGAGGAATGCATTTAATTGCATACCACTACGTAACATAAGCCCCCGGGGGTGAGAGCCGAATATTACGCATTGGTTATGTGGGGCTCTCTAGTCCACTAAAGACTAGCCTACCCACTAAACCTCTGGGATGCTGCCAACCCCTGTGCCGTAGTGGTGAAGCCATGGGATCGCGAACATGTCACCACGACTCCACCGGCACTTTCGCCCTAGGGCGAACCCTCACCGAAAGACACACTGTAGCATAACCAGTATGCCTTACCCTCACCACTTCCCCAAGCCCCCAGGAAGCAGAGACCGCCACCGTCACACGGTGCTACGGTCCCACCCTCTTGGCTGCGGGAGGACAAACGCCCCTACCCCGCAGCTCGCCATGGGAGGACAAACGCCCCTACCCCACGACGTTTGGCTGGTATTCGCAGAGGGAAGATAGCAAGCGCGCAACTGAGCGGCTATCCTCCCCCTCCCAGGGTGCACCACGAGGAGGAACCAGCCCTGCACCCCTCGACCCGCACCCTAGTTTAAGTTCATGATAACCTGTGGCATCTGTCAAAATTACTTGTTGGTTTTATGTTCGCGAAAACAATAATTTATTTTTAAGTATTTTAATTTGGTGTATGTCACCTGGTGCATAGAAATGGCGCTTAGAGCAGTACAAGAAGTAGAAGATATAATTGATATCATCAATGAAATCCAACAGCAAACAAGAAAAACGAAAATATTCAAAGCGAGAGAAGATCCATTTCGTTTGTACAGTGACGAGGAGTTTCGCATTAAATATCGTTTTTCCAAAAACGGAGTCTTATTTTTGGAACAATTGTTTGGCAGTGCTTTAACTATGGACAAACGTGGTGGTGGTTTATCTCCTAAATTGCAGATATTAATAGCTCTAAGATACTGGGGCCGCAACCAAGTAAGATACAATACAATATAATTCCACATTATTTAAATTAATTATGACAGTAACTGAAGTCTGCATGACATAACTTCTCTACAAAGTTTGTATTTAACTATTTCAGATACAAGATGATGCTGCAGATATCCATGGCTTATCGCAAAAGTCTGTTACCAGAATATGTAGAAGAGTAGCAAGAGTAATACTGGAGAAGCGATTTGATTATATCAAAATGCCCACATCCTTCAATGAACAATTAAATGTTATGCAGCAGTTTGAAGGATTAGCTGGCTTTAAAAATGTCATTGGTGCCATAGACTGTACCCACATGAGAGTACCTAAAATACAGGGACCTAGCGGTCAATTCTATATTAATCGCAAAGGATACAGTTCCTTGAATGTTCAGGTAACTTACACAACTAATTAACTTGAGGACAGTTGTATTATCAGTTGTTAGATGTTTTTAATGACCTTGTTTTTTCAGGCAGTCTGCAATAGCCAGTTGAAGATCATGAATATTGTAGCTCATTGGCGTGGTAGCACACATGATTCCCGTATTTTCAATGAAAGTCAGCTAAAACATCAGTTTGAAGAAGGGCAATTCCATGGAAGATTGCTTGGAGACTCTGGCTATGCATGCACACCTTATTTATTTACTCCATTATTGAGGCCGGCAACACGTAAAGAAGAGCTGTACAACTATGCACACATTAGAACACGTAATTGCATTGAACGATGTTTTGGTGTGTGGAAAAATAGATTTATGTGCTTGCTAACAGGGTTCAGAACATCTTTGGCGAACACTAAGATGTATATAGTTGCTTTGGCCGTTCTACATAACATAGCCATTGAGCTAAATGAAGATCATTTTACTACTAATGACAATGACGAACATGATGTGCCTCAAGCATCTATGATTTCCACCCAAAGCACATTACGTGGGGCTGCAGTTAGGGCTATGTTTATAGAAGAGAATTTTTAAGGTAAGCATTAAATAAAAAACTGGATTTGAAATTTTTACAGTAATTTTATTTATTTAAACTCTTCATTAAAATCTCCTGCTGCAATTTTAAATTTGTTAGGACTTGATTATGAAGTTCAGTCATGTGTTTCACTCGAAGCTCATGCTCTTTTTGCTGTCTATCATTTTCCAATGCTCTGAAATGATGCATATCGGCATATGATGATTCACCAAATTTAAATTCATTTTTCCTAAATATCTGCAAGAAATAAATTAATAATTATTTAAAATCAAAACTGCTAGGTAAGTAATGTACTTGACAATATTATACATACAGGTGTTTTTTTTACAGGTCGTCTTGGTGTAACACTGGGCACATTGGATGAATCATTTTCTGGTTTAACATCCTAGAAACATTAATTTATTAAGATCAGTATAAACATAATTAAGACAAATAAACAATAATAATGACATAACAAGCTTTTTAATTAAACTTTACCTTATCAATATTTGTATTATTACTCTTTAAATCTGTTTCATCTAATAAAACAGTGGCATCCTGAAATCAAATCATTATATTAGTAACATGTACATTCTGGCTGTCTGGTCAAATAACTCATATAATAATATTGCTTAGGACAGGTATTAAATTAGTGCAATCATTCGGAACAACCCGACAATAATTGCCTAGCCTAACCCAACAGACAGGTAAACATAATGATACAAAACAATTACAAACAGACAGACATACATACCATAGTTGTTTCATTAGTTGTTTGCTTGGTTGGTATAACTTGCACTTGCTGTAACTCAATAGCTGTTCCTATCTCCTGAAACCAACAACATTGGTTAATTAACAACTGTGAACTACACTTATAAGTTACTAATTACAAACTTGACATCACATACCCTAGTAATAATTTTATTAGTTTTGGCAAGGAACATATTATATTATTTTACATACTATACATAATTTTAAATGACATGGCATAAAACATTAACAAATATGTATACACAAACACATAATAATAAGGATACTGACAGCATTTCCTTGCTAAGGTTATAAAGGTGTGATGTTGACAAGCCATTCTGGTAATTAAAATACTTCATTCATACCTGAACACCATCACAGTCAAATTCATTGAAGTCAACTTCGAATTCTTGTGGCAATAAATCTACAAGCTCCAAACTTTCTGGTGAGGGAGATGGTGGTCGTGGCCCACCTCCGGTCTTTTTCAATTCTTTCCTATAATTAGATAACTCTTTTTTTGAGTTGAGCTTGCATGTCTTCCATTGATTGACAATCTGCTTCTTATCACGTTTTCTAAAGTTGATGATATTGAATCTGGAAATATACTTACATCAATTTTGTATGTAGGGTGAAAAACAAAAGTTGGTGCTATTATTAGCATTTCAAAACAAATTTTACAGCAGCTCCTATTAATTCGCTCATAAATAGCTGTAAGTAATTGTATTTATACTAACTTCTCAGTTATTTCTGTCCATGCTTTTAGTTTGGCCTTATTTGTATTTGTGGACAAGTCTTTATTTTCAATTATTTCTAGGTAAGGCTTAAGAATTTCTCTCAGAAGTTGCTGAAATAAAAAATAATAATTAAGTAGAGGATTAGATACGGTAAAATAGTATAAACAATCACGTGTTGATTATGACTGTACGTAATTGTAATTTCATATAATTAATAATTACCTTTTCTTCTTGTTCCCAATTGGTACTGCGTTCTCTCTTACTCGCCATTTTATAAATTGTGTTCAGCACGTATTCGTACACTAAATAATAGTAAGTATTAAAACTTCCCCGATTGTTCTCGCGTCTAGTCAACGAATAAGCCGTGAATGACAGAAGAGACGCTAAAACGTCAAATCAAACGTCAAACTCAAAGTGACACTTGACAACCGCCTAATCACAGACAAGGGTCAAGTTTTTTGTGTTTATTTCCACATGTTTGTCTATGAAATGCAGCGTTGCCGTTTCGTGCATCTGACATAACCATACATTAGTTATGCAAAGGTTACATCGAGTTTATGAGTAAAAAAATATTTCGTTGTTATATTTAGTCTATTCTCAGTATAACTATACTGGGTATAAAGATAAAATAAGCATATCTTAAGGAATGTTTATAAGTAAGGCTGTAAATGTATGTAATCGCAGTGCAATGTCACTTTTATATTAAATCTGTGGTGCAGTAAATAATACATGTTGTTACAAATTATAGCTTTGCTGTATTGATTTTTATAAATAACACGTTCTCATTGGTCAATTTTAAAGGCAGCAGAAGATACATTTTAGTGTGGCTGAACGCCATGATCCCGTACCATACAAACAAAAAAGGTTACAAGCAGTTCAAGAAAAGTCTCTGAAATAATTTTCTAAACGTCGTATCTTACTATGAAATCCGTGTTAAGATACGACCTACCTACGGAACCCTATTCTGAGCATGGCCCGACATGCTCTTGGCCGGTTATTATTATTAAAAATAAGCGAACTCTAGTTCAGCAAACATTATTTTGCATGTTCTTCGCAATAAAGCCTTGGATCAAATGCATTTATCCCGAAATGTGAGTATCCCGTCGATAAAATGACGAAAAAAATGTATAGCTGGAGAGCCAGTGAACCCTAGGAGTAACGGTCTCCCTGTAAGGTTAGAAATTTGTATACTTACGATTCATGTCATTCTAAGAGCAATAGCCATGACCTGGCAGACGTCAGCCCTGCACGTCATCAGCCCCTTTATTTTTTGAACTGTTAAGTAAATTGGATTTTAAAACTTGTTTCTGTAAGTTTGAAAATTTAATAGGATAAAGTTTATTTATTGTACATCTTAAAAAAAAATGACAGGCGATTACAATAAGCAGAAGTATATGACAGATCAATTAGAAAACGCACACTTGATGAGGTAAAATAAACTTCAAATAAACGTCTCAGAGTAAGTATGTCCAATGCCAGGCGGTTTTGAACAGCATAAGACCTTGCCAGGCGAGGGGACAGTTAAGTAAATTGGGTTTTAAAACTTGTTTCTGTAAGTTTGAAAATTTAATAGGATAATGTTTATTTATTGTACATCTTAATTTTTTTTTTACAGACGATTACAATAAGCAGAAGTATATGACAGATCAATTAGAAAACGCACAATTGATGAGGTAATACAATAACCAGAAGAAAATAAACCTCATCCTGTATACTCGAAATTTTTATATATCTTCAAATAAACATCTCAGAGTAAGTATGTATTTATTTATTTATTTAAACTTTATTGCACAAAACAAAGAAAATTGTACAAATGGCGGACTTAATGCTAAAAGGCATTCTCTACCAGTCAACCATTGGGACAAACAGAGACATTTTTGTTGGTGCTCAACTCGAATAATTATTAAAGATATAGTAATACCAAATAACTATAACAATACCTACAATTACATACTACTACTTATATAATAATTAAATAAACTAATACATATTTTATTTTAATATTCAATATCAGAAAGTAATTGACGGAGGAAACTATTTAAATTCGTCTGCAAGAAGATGCTTGCGGAGCAGTCGTTTGAAAATGTGTTTGCTTGGGGCTTGTCGAATAGGGAGAGGTAGCGAGTTCCACAGACGGATTGCCTGAACGACGAAAGAGTTGGTCATAAATCCTGTACGATGAAAAGGAATTGCAAGTTTAAGTGATCGAGAAGAACGAAGTTCGCAACCAGGACGGGGAGTGTCGAAAATAAATTTGTTTTTGAGATATTCTGGAGTAGAAGGATCGAATAAGATGGTAAATAATAGACACAATACACGAAGAGACCTACGGCGACGGATAGAAAGCCAGTTAAGTTGGCGGCGATAGAAAGACACGTGATCGTATTTACGAAGACCATAGATGAAGCGTATGCCATTGCTGAGAAGACGGTCAAGCTTGTTGAGGTGCTCCTGCGAGATATTAGTACAACAAACATCTGCATAGTCAAGAACTGGCAATACAAGAGCCTGCACTAGTAGTTTTTTTGTACCTACTGGAAGAAAATTCTTGTATTTGTACAAATTACGCAGTGTTGCAGAAACTTTCCGACTTACTTCAGACACTTGGCTATGCCAGGAAAGACTTGAATCTAACACAAGGCCTAGATCCTTAACTTGGCTAGAAACAGGAATTGTGGTCCCATCAAAACGGATCGGCATGACGGATATGGCATCCAGGCCAGCAAGATGCCTCTGGCTTCCTATAATTATGGCCTGGCACTTCGTCGGATTAACACTAATGCCAAAACTATTGGACCATTCCGCTATGTGATCTAAGTCGTCATTTATAAGAGAAATAGCATGGTTTATGTTATCGACAGAAGCTTGGGCATACAGCTGTAGATCGTCTGCATACAAATGGTAAGAACATCTAATAAAAGAGGTAATCTGGTTAATAAAAACAGAGAATAAAAGAGGAGAAAGTATCCCACCTTGCGGAACACCCGTGCTTAGATCACACCAAGCAGATAGAGAACGATTAGCTCTCACTGCCTGAACACGGTCAGAGAGGTACGACGCAAACCACTCGATCACTTTAGATGAGACCTTAAGATGGGTGAGAGTGGCAACGAGAAGGTCATGGTCAACCGCGTTGAAGGCATTCGAGAAATCAATAAGTACCAGCACCGTGACCTTAGAATTTTCCATGCCCTTTCTAACGTCTTCAAGAACACTAAGAAGTGCGGTGGTGGTACTGTGTCCCGATCGAAATCCCGATTGATATACAGAGAGCAAGTTATTTTTATGGATGAATTTGGATATCTGTTTATGAGCTGCTGCCTCAAGAATTTTTGAGAGAAATGGCAAAATAGAAATGGGACGAAAATGAGTAGGTAAACAGGGGCTTGATATCTTTGCAAGAGGGATTACAAATGCCTTACGCCAACAAGAGGGTCCCCGATAATAATGAGGTGTTTATAATGTGAGAAATTATAGGCAGAATAAAATCGAGAACAAGGGTGACCATAACTCTACTCACTTCATCATGTCCGACAGCTGAAGATCTCACCGACATGATAATCTTTCTGATCTCATCATCAGTAACTGGAGCAAAAGTAAAAGGGGCCAGATCAGAGGTAGGAAGAGACGCAATGTAACACAGAGTTTTAAATTTAATTGATGAGTTAAGAACTGAAGTTTTGGAAAAGTGAGAATTTAAGAGATCTAAGGGGAATGGGAGGGAGTCGACATCGGCCTTGGTTTTACCAATGCCCAATGACCGTAGAAATTTCCAAGTATCTGCGGGGGAAGAAGTCAAGATGTTGTCGTGTATGTATCGTCGCTTAGCTGTTCTTACCATTTGGTTGCAGCGATTCCGAGCAACTTTGAAAAGTCGCCAATTGTCTTCGATCCGATCCCGCTTATATACACGGAAAGCTTTGTCCCGCCTCTTCATCGCCATTCGGACACCTCTTGTGATCCAAGGAGCAGGAGGCCTCTTTAGCCGAACAGACCGCACCGGTGCATGAGCATCGAACAGTTTCAGAAAAACAGAGAGAGGTATAAGACCAGGCGGTTTAGAACAGCATAAGACCTTGACAGGCGAGGGGACAGGATGAGGTTTATTTTCTTCTGCTTATTGTATTACCTCATCAACTGTGCGTTTTCTAATTGATCTGTCATATACTTCTGCTTATTGTAATCGCCTGTAAAAAAAATTTAAGATGTATATTAAATTTTCTAACTTACAGAAACAAGTTTTGAAACCCAATTTACTTAACTGTCCCCTCGCCTGGCAAGGTCTTATGCTGTTCAAAACCGCCTGGCATTGGACATACTTACTCTGAGACGTTTATTTGAAGATATATAAAAATTTCGAGTATACAGGATGAAGTTTATTTTACCTCATCAACTGTGCGTTTTCTAATTGATCTGTCACATACGCTTATTGTAATCGCCTGTCAATTTGTTTTTAAGATGTACAAGAAATAAACTTTATCCTATTAAATTTTAAAACTTACAGAAACAAGTTTTGAAACCCAATTTACTTAACAATTAAAAAAATAAAGGGGCTGATGACGTGCAGGGCTGATGCCTGCCAGGTCATGGCTATTGCTCTTAGAATGACATGAATCGTAAGTACACAAATTTCTAACCTAACAGGGAGACCGTTACTCCCAGCCACTCCCAGGGTTCACTAGCTCTTGGACTATTAGGTAGGTAGGTAGCTCTAGGACAGGTAATATAAGGTAGATGTTTTATTTACACGTCCCCCTTATGGCATGTGGTGTCGTTAGGTAGGTGACTTTGTCAGTAAAAACGGTTTCTGTACAGTCGAATGCATTAATATATAGACACATCTGTAAGGGTATGGAGAAGTGTATATATATTAATGCCCTTGACTGTACAAGAAGGAATTTCGGAAATAAATAACAATCGCTTCAAAACTCGAAATAATGTTGCCTGGGTAGACACTTATATTTAGAGTAGTATGTTTTAGGATTCCTTATCTAGAAAAGGCAAACGGAAGCTTTATAAAATTACTTTGTTGTCCGTCTGTCTGTCCGTACGTCTATCTGTCAAAATCGTGAAGGTATCTTCGTCGGTTATAAGTGAAACTATATACTTAAGTCTACTGTCCCTTAAGGCTGTGAAAAAATCCAATAAAAAAAAAGATACAGTCGTTATGTTGCAAAAAACTATTTCCAGACTCGAAACTTTGTTTACAGATTCTTTAGCACTATATAAAAATATTTTTTGGCGTTTTCTCGAAATTCATTCCCTAACTCTTTGACCATTTGACAGCTCTGATAAATCATTTAATTTCGAACCTTATGCATTTGTAAATTGATTTGGTTTTGTTTTTTTTTTTATATATGACGGCAAATAATTATGTTGCCAATAGCCATTAAAGGGTTAAAGTATACATATATGTACAAATATTTTTTCAATATACATGACATTTGTTTCAGGTTTTACAAAATTGAAATTTCGTTGAAAGATTCTTGGTTATTAAAAAGCAAAGCATTCGGTGTTTTTCGAAATACGTCCCCTTAGCGATAAAATAGAAGTTGAAAGTTTGTATCAGGTGTGAATGCTTCTTCGAATTGTCTCTTCGATACTACGAGTAAGAAAGAAAAGTGTGTTTATTGGTTTTCGAAATTTATATCCTAGTTAATAAAAAAGGCGTTGAGTGTTTTTATGAGGAATGAATAATTTGTCAGGTTGCAGACTTGAAACTTCGTTTATAAGTACTTTAGACTCTTTGATATGAAACAAAAAAAAAGTGTACTTTGAATCGTTTTAGTCATCCCCTTAGGGATTAAAAAAGGTATGAAAAGTTCGTGGCCTGAATAATTTTTCAGGTTGAAGACTTGAACTTTCGTTTGATGACACTTTTTGTACATTCTTTTATATTGTTCATGTTATTTATCCACTCAGGGGTAAAAACGGTTATGAGGTAGGATAAAAAAGAGTGTACAAGTTTGTATGAGGTGTGCATATTTTTGCAGGTGGCAAACTTGAATCTTTGCTTATTGACTATCCAAGAAAAGTAAGTCTAGAAATTTGTGAAATTCTTCTCCTTAGGAATAAAAAAGGTGCTAATAGTTTGTATGTAGTGTGAATATTTTTTCATGTTTCATTAAATATTATTTTAATACACAGGAAAAGTGTTTGTAGTACCATTTTTGGAAACTCTTTCCCAAACATATAAAAATGGAGTTGAAAGTTTCTAGAAGGTTCGTCATAGTTATTTACATATTTTACCTGAGCATAATTTATAAGTTTTACAGGGTTTACTTTAATCGGCTAAAACTGACCGTGTTACAGAATCGTTTCTTTATAAGTCTAGGTACCTACCTAGACTTGAAGTGTACAACCACGCTCACGTAGCCACTAGTAATTATAGGTAGGTATACAAGAATAAAATATCAACATGTTACCCGCTGACATTCAGACATCTAGATTTAGTGCGAAGTTGTGTCTTGAAACTCTTGAACAATGAGTGAACGAAAACCTTGAAACCGCCTTGAAAACGAATGCAATAGGAAAATCAGGTTTCCGTCTATCCGTCTGTCTGTCTGTAGGTCTGTATATTCAACCGCTTGTTGAAAAATAGTTTGAGCTGGATTGAAAAGCTAAATGTATTTTATTGTCAATGTAAGTTTTAATTTTCTTTATATTTTCACTCACACCACATGAAGTGTATTAGCTCACGTAGCTAACTTGTTACGTAATAAAAAATTAGATCTTCAAAAACTTGGGTATTCTCGCTGACATAGAAACATCTAGTTTTAGTGAAAAGATGTGTTCTGTAGCATAAGTGAACGAAAACCCTGAAAACCGTCTTGTCAACAAATGCGATAGGAAATTTAGGTTCCCATTTCAGCGGATGTATTATTAATTTAGTGGATCATTTTGCATGTCTGTCTGTCTACCTGCTTACATTTTTCCTATCTGTTTGTATGCCTAGATATCTTTAGGCACTTTTTCATCTACAGTAAAAGTTTGTCAGCAGGTTCTATGAATAGTTACGAATAAACATGTTTTCATCGATTTAGATTTCTCAATTCAGTGTACAAGATTTCAGGTATGTTTGTAGTGTGTGTCTGATACAATCGTATATATGAAGCATGTTGATTTATCTAAATGATATTTATGAGTAAACAAACACTTCGAAAACCTTTTTGTCGACCAAAATAAAGGTTCCTTAGGTTATGCTTAGTCAAAAGTTATTCCGTAAATCCTTAGATCTGTCTGTTTATTCACTTTGCTCAGCCAACTCCCGTAAATCACACTCACATGCATGGTTTGTACCATCGCAAATGCGGACTTCTGGCCGAAGGGGGTAGTGTTTCGGCGGTTCCGTGGAGTTTGCCGAATTTTACGCTGGATCAGGCGACGAAACAGAGTATTCCTGTTATGTCGCGAAAATAACTTAGATTAATAACTTATGTTAGTTTGTAAGGTGTAGGATCTATGGGCCTTTGATGTCTGAAAATAAATGAATTCTTATTATTATTATTGCCCGTGTGTCAGTTTGACATATTTGACAATCCACTCATGCAGGGATCAATGAATGTTACTCGTGTTTATGATAAGAGCCTGTGTGGATGACGATGATGGAAATTGTAGGTATCTCATAGTTAAGAATAGGGGAGCCCAGAGAGCTCAGTCGAGATTTACTCGAGTGCCAAATCTTTGGATTGTGAAGAAAAAAATGTTCCGAAGGGGTAGTAACAAAAAAATGCTAGTAATTTGTATTTTAGTCTACTATTATTTATTGTACTGGTGAAAAAGTAACCCTGTATATCTATGTATTATTCATTATATCGTCGTTCATCACAAATAATAGCGCTTGTTGTCGGACGGTAAAATGCACACTACGCAGCGGTCTTGGGTTCAATCCCCAGCCCGAATCAATTACTTTATTTTATAAGCTTATGTACGTCATATTATATTATATTCACAAGTCCTTTACGGTGAAGGAAAACATCGCGACGAACCTCCATACATCTGCGATAAAAAACAAGGATGTATGTGAGGTCTCCAACAAGTACCTACTGGGCCAGCGTTGGCACCACGCAAAATAAGCACGTTTGATGTCGAGACGCTAAAAAATGCCCTGAATACAATACAATCCAAAAATACCGACACCACAAGTCTTAACTTTACTAGGCCGATGTGTGTGAGAATGTCCCAGGATATTGATTTTTTTGTGTGTGACTAGACGAAAACTATGCATCATGGGCTATGATCGAAATGATAATTTTTTCACAAGGTTGATATTTAATATGCTCCTACTCGTAAACAAAGGGTAGCATTTCTTGCTGGTCACAGACCACCTCCTATAGACGTTCATTATGAGGCGACTCGTAGTCACCAGCAGTTATATTTCTCGCACTGATATACTTAGACGCGGCGCTCGTCGTGCCTGTTCAGTTGCGACTAAGTAACAGACCCGTAAATAGCGCTCATTTTTGGCAATAAAAAAGTCGAAAAAGTGCATTTCACTGCTTTAAAAATGTCCATGTGTTGTGTGAATTGGTATGCAAAGACAACAAGAAGTTCTAATTTAAAAATAGACTGAACTACATTCCGAAGAAAAGTCATACTACATAGTACTTCTGTCCCCATTTATCAAATCAAAAATGCAATGTGCTATTGCTTTCTTACGAAGCACGTGTACCATTAGTGGTGGGACAATGTTGGTTTCGTTAATTACCGTGACCACGTGCTTTGTTTAAAGTAAGTTTAACTGGGTTTACGGAATAGAGATGAAAATAAGGATTGATTTTTAGCAATGTAACATTTTACAATCTTTTTTAGATTAGATTATTCAGTAGTAAGCTGTAGTTTGTAGTTTTTTACGTAGTTAGTAAACAAGACGTTTGATTCAAAAATTTTATAGTTTATTGTGTAAGTAGGTACGTAATGTGGACAGTTTTTTTAATGTACGTTTTTTGAGTCAAGAACGCTCATCGCCCATGTGATTCCACCGATGGGCCTGACAATGATTGATCTCGAAAGCAGTACGAGGGCACTCGGAGTTGATTTGACATCAATAAATGTTATGTTGGCTTTTTAGTATTATCTTGGTATGCAGTTGGGTTCCATGTCATAAGATAGGCCTGATGATGAAATTGGACGAAGTTCGAGGGAACTCGGAGTAGGTTTGAGACAATGATATACTACGATGACTTTATAGGATGAGCAGTTAGGTCAAATACCACAAGATAGGCCTGATGATGAACTTGGAGAAAATGCGAGGGAACTCGGAGAGGTCTTGAGATAGTTGTACGTTGTATTGGCTTTTTAGTATCCTCTTGGTGAGCAGTTAGGTCCAGTACCACAAGATGGACTTGATGATGAATTGGCTTGAGCTTGGCTTGGCTTCAGATAATAATATGCTATGTTGGCTTTTTAGGATTAGCAGTTAGGTCAAATACCACAAGATAGGCCTGATGATAAACTTGGAGTAAGTGCGAGGGAACGCGGTGTTGGTTTGAGATAATGATATGTTCTGTTGGCTTTTTAGGATCCTCTTGGTGAGCATGTGTCAAATATCACAAAATAGGCCTGATGATGAATTTGGAGTAAGTGCGAGGGAACTTGGAGTTGGTTAAGGATAATGATATGTTGTGTTGGCTTTTGAGGATTAGCAGTTGGGTCAAATACCACAAGATGGGTCTGGTGATGAACTTGAAGGAAGTTCGAGGGAACTCTGAGTTGGTTTCAGATAATGATATGCTATGTTGGCTTTTTAGGATTAGCAGTTGGGTCAAATACCACAAGATAGGCCTGATGATGAAGTTGGAGGAAGTGCGAGGGAACTCGAAGCTGGTTAAAATCATCATCAATACGAGCCACGATGCATATGTTCTCGTCCAGTTAGACAGTTTTTCGAGATTACCCCGTTCATCCGGGGGAAAAGGTTTAGAGACAAAACCTTCACTATTCAATAGTAGTACTAAAGTATAGTTTCTTTGAGTATAAAATATTTGGATTTAATAAATCAGAATTTAAAAAAAAAACTATTTTACGAGAGGTATTTTTAAATTTTTTTCCACAATTTTTTATTTTGTAAATAATCAATGAATGTAGAGAACGCCATTAATATTAAAGACGACATGGTACACCTGATGCACTGCGAATTTTGCGTCAAGCTTATAAGCGCGGAATTACGTTGGTGAACGAAAATATAATTTAGACACTGGTTTGTTAAAATCGATTTATTAAACAACAAAAGCCTACTTCAGATTGTTGTGTCTCTTGAAATGTATTACATTAACCATGACTAACGTTCATACAATTTATCATTAGCATAATGTGATCATTTTTAAAATATTAAAAAAATTGTAAAAATTGTTTCGAACTAGACGAACTCCACTGCATCGGGGCTCGTATTATCGAAGCCGATGTTAAAAGTAACATGAAAATGTTTATCACAATATGTAACTATGTATTATGTAGATGACACGTGTTACAATGATAAAATTCTTAACGACATAATCCGCAGGTCTCTTGCCACGATCAACGTACCTGCTCTTCTTGAGCCTACGGGTATTATTAGAGATGATGGCAAGAGACCTGATGGTGTGTCTTTGGTTCCTTGGAGCTTGGGACGGATGTTGGTATGGGATGCTACTTGCGTAGACACCCTGGCACCGTCCCATCTTCAACGAACTACGTTTAAGGCAGCCGCTGCGGCTGAAAATGCCGAATTTTTAAAACGTAATAAATATAAGGGCCTCGGCAAAGAGTACGATTTTGTACCGTTTGGCGTAGAAACTTTAGGTTCTTGGGGCCCCAGCGCACGCAAATTGTTTGCTGAGATCGCGAAACGTCACTGTCTGGTTGATGTAACTAAAGACCGAAGAGCTGGCGACTTCCTCGCACAACGCATCAGTATTGCGATACAGCGAGGAAATGCCGCCAGCATCCTCGGTACAATGCCACAAGGGCCAATCTTAGATATAGGTTAGGTTAAGTAGATTAGTTAGATGTAATCTATGTACATAAATTGTAGTTATGATAAAATGGTGTTAAAAAAGTGATATTTCTTGGATGTGAGAAAAACAATAGTTTCCTTGGGTTGCGGTGTTCTGTTCTGTTAGAGTTGGAGATGTGCTATAATTACTTATTCTGTGGTGAAAGTGAGTCTGTTATTTATATACTAACTTAGAAATTAGTAAATGTGTATTGTACAGGTTAAAGTATATATTCATTTGTTACTTAAGTACCAACTGCTTAATCTGCCATATCTGAGGCAGCCTTGTTGCGTGATTGTGCGAGTTGCGCGTGTACAAACATACCCGTACGCACACATAGGCACGGACAAATGTCAGATTTAGATTTTGTATGCCGTGTCCACCCTGTAGTCCATTATATTACGGCAACGTATGTATGGGAAAAGTTCACATTCGGATACCAGCACCAAATTTTAGTATGTTGTTAAATATGTCATTCTGTATCCAAAACTGTCGGGAGACACTCTCTCAAAGGTCAAGGTCACCAGTAATGACGTCCTCAAAATGGCTGCTGCCTAATTTTGAAAAGCGCTTATTTGTTCCTCAACCGCCCAACATACACCATTGTTTGTAGTATCAATTGAAAGGTTATTAAATATGCTCTAACTTTGTCTTTTTGTGTTATAGCGTACAGTCGAGGAATTTAATTTCCTACCCATTTCGTACCTTGTCACAGTGACAATCAATAAAAGCTGCTAGGACTGTCATATTATAGCTACTATGACAAGGTACGAAATGGGTAGGAAATTATTTTCCTCGACTGTACATCTAAAAATAAAAAAAAAAATTGTGGAAAGAATAAAAATATTTTTTTACTCTTTTCGTACAATGTACATTTCATCAGGAAACGAGCGGTATTAGAAAAAAATATTGTACTACATAAATGTAGCTAAACTATTATCCTAAAATAAACAGTTTTAAAAAATCATCGAAATCGGTTGAAAATAAACAAAGTTATGTCATTTTCTATATTCCGCGGCAAACGCCATACACCCGCCATCCGCCCGCCCGCCAGTTCGAAAATGTTAATTGCACCCAAACTATGCAATTGATTTACACTGATAAGATATGAACTAAAAGCCAATTAATTATACAAATACTAGTTGTTTTAAAAATACTGTTGTTATTAAAATAAAATACATAATTTAAGAAAAAAACAAATTAAAAGACATAGGTACTTAGAGTAAGGTAGGAAAAAGGTAACAAATTGATAATAATAACTTCTAACTATCAATGAAAGAATATTATGTATACTGGGTGTTAACGGGGTCGTGATCCAAACTGTGAAAAACTTGTAAGGATGGTCTTTCTGATTAAGGTTTTCCATGGGACCGATATAAAAATCGTTCTTTTTTTTAGTGAAACTCGACTAGAAATCATGAACACTTCTGCACTGGTCGGTATGAAAACCGGTATTTTTTTTTCGCGATTTTCATATTTGTTCCATGGGAAGCCTTGTTCAAAAAGACCGTCCTAACACGTTTTTCACAGTTTGGATCACGACCCCCGTTAACACCCTGTATATATATTTCAAGGATTTATTCTGAACAGTAAATTCTGGAGTAAGTTCCTTCACATACACAAAGAAGAGTGGACAAGGCAAGTTCTTTCTTCTTTTTTCCAGCTCCAATCGCAGGGATCAATTTTCTTGTGGATAAGGCAAGGCACTTCTCCATATCTTCGTTTGTTTGTAGCATGGTTCGCTTTAGATGTTGAGTCAGTTTCAGTGCATCTTTTGTTGGTGAGATGCTTTCAATACTCAATACTCAATCATTTATTGCTTCCACACAGTTTACAAGGTATTATGTGAACATAAAGTGTTTACCGCTATTTAGTTAGCTTTATTTTTAATGAAAACATTCCGTCTTGCTATAATTAATTGTTATATCATTTGTAGTCTCTCTGAACATTCGTCATCCAAGTGGTGGACGGTCTTCCTCTTTCCCTCTTTCCAGTAGCCATGGACAGATAGTTTACCTGTTGAGGGTATTGTTTCTCGAAATAATTCTGATCAACATCCTCAAGTCAATTTTTTCCAACTTCGTAAAGTATCGGGTTCTCCTCACGTCATTTTAGCTTGCCTGGAAGTGGTTCCCTCTTTCCACTCTCTCTCCGCTTCTATTTCTTTCAGTTTACTCAATACTCATCGTATGCTACGATAGATAGGCGGAGACACGCTCAAGGACTGCGTTCGCCACTTATGTAATGTAAGGGTTAGTTTCAAGATTGTAAAAATAAGCTAAGATGGTACGGTCACGTCCTTCGCCGACCGGACAGTCATGTCGTGATAAACTATCTGTCCATGGCTACTGGAAAGAGGGAAAGAGGAAGACCGTCCACCACTTGGATGACGAATGTCCAGAAAGACTACAAATGATATAACAATTAATTATAGCAAGACGGAATGTTTTCATTAAAAATAAAGCTAACTAAGGACCGTATCGAATTATAAGTAGACAAGATAAAAGTGACACAACTTTAATATTAAGTAAAATTTTGAAATAAAACAAAAAATAAATTAAAATATAACACTTTTTCTAGAATTATGTTCTAAAGAGACTGCCATAGGACCCCTATTTAGCCGTCAATCTTACTTTCTTCTGGATGTCCTTCATTCGATTTTGGACGACAACATTTGCTATATTTCCTGACACCCTGTTCCACTTTTTTTTTAAGTCATCGGCTGATGTTGCAGCTCTGGCATTTTTTGAAGCTGCCGCTTCATAAAAGCCAAGTACCTTTCGATTGGGGGTACTTCAGGGTACTTGGGGGATTCATGTCTTTTTCGACTATATCAACCTTGTTTGTTTTATGCCATTCAAGGGTGGCTTTCGAGTAATAGCATGACGCCAAATCAGGCCAAAACAAAGTAGGCATCCTATGCTTTTTAATGAGAGGCAGCAGTCTTATTTTTTAAATACTCTTCTTGGTATACTTCAGCGTTTAAACTACCTGTGGTGAAAAAAATTTTAAACGCATGCTACGTTGACAAATTGCTTGCCATACGAGTATTATTTACCAATTTTTTCAACACTGATGGCTGTATCTTGTTTAGAGAGAATTTTTTCCAGCGGGCATGGTACAATACTAAGGTCCAGGGGTCGTTTTTAAATCTAGTTTGCAGTAC